>CAJNDV010031107.1:223148-234024 GCA_905221635.1 Symbiodinium sp. CCMP2456 | reverse complement strand
GTTAAATACATCCTTGCAGCATGATCTGCGAAGCAGCCTCATGTGCTAAGGAGAAGAAAGATGATGGATTACAGCCTGCAAAACAGCGCTGTTCCGTCCTTGGTAATATACACGTCTCAAAGCTCACAAAGCGATACCTCATGATTGTGAGAGGCATCGAGGTCTGTTCGCACATAACCTAAATAAATGACATTGCTACTCAATCAGGAGCCGTGTCAATATATATATATATATATAGTGCAATGGAGACAATCAAATGCACAAGATGACACAGTAAACAAAACCTACCGAAGAATTCGGATTCAATAAATTGGGCCAACCTTGGCGCAACTGCATAAATTGCAGAGTAATAAGAGAAATACTACAAGAACACGAAAGTGGTAGATAAAAAGCCTGAAGCCCAAGAAGTGTTTGAACATGTACTGTTAGGTGGCTGTTCATGAATGATGTGCTATTGGAGAACTACTTTATGCTACTTGGTAAGCACAAGGACAGAGTAGTGATTGAGATACCTGTTGTTGATAAACCAGAACAAACAAACTAATTATCCTTATGCAGTGTTACGATGATGTAACTATTAACTATATCACATAAGCCGTTATACGTTATAACAAGCCTGAACCCTTAACCCTGAGCCAAATTCTATAAGGAACCCTTCGCCTATTTTGGGCTATGGCACTTGGATAGGTGCGGGCATGGTGAATAATCAACTCCCCTAAGATTGTATTCTATCTTTTTTGCGGTGGGTCGTGCCGATAGCCAGAAAAAGGCAAGATATACTCAAACTTACTGAAGGTGATCTGTGGCAAATCTCAAGCAGCTATGCTTGCAGCAATGGCACTCGGTGTAGCAAGTTGAATGCAACGATGGAAGGTCTCGAAATCCAAACCCAAAGACATCATCAGCGCGAAACCCTAAAATGTGGTGCTGTTTTAGATCATGGAGAGCCTTTGAAAGCCCTTTGTCCAAACCATGCACACATCGGGTCGAGTGCTTAGAAGGTCCAAGGCGGTCAAGAGTTGGGGTTTTGGGTTTAGGGCTTAGGCATTTACAGTTTAGGGCAAATGAGGGTTTGGGATTTAGGGTTAGCAGGTGGGCCATGCTGGCTACCTAGCTGTGCCCCCATCCCACACTCACACCCATGCTACCCCTGAAGACTGCTGCTACAACGTTCCTCTTCCACTCCTCGAGCTGTCGAGTTCTCGATTTGCCCTTCCCTCCATGTTAGACTGAGCGAAAGCGATGGATCTTCGTGATTCAGTGCTTGGGCGTTCGTGTTGAAGATTTTCCAAGCACGCAGTTAGGGTCTTGCGTGTGTGGGACTGCAGAGTAGAGTCTGTCCGTATGCCCTGTTCGGTTAGGGTTCAGGGATTTGGGTTTAGGGGATTTGCCCACCTGAGTTCTTGGCTGTCTCTTCGTCCTTCTCCTGATCGACCTTGTCAGGCACGTCAAATCCAGCATTCTAAAACTGGGTAGCCGGTGACGTGGACAAAGTTCATCAAGGTAGAAACATCTACTTAGTTTGGGAACTCCTTCTGTGCTAAGTGTGTGTGTATATATATATATATAATCAGAGTCCCAAGTAGGAGCTCAACACCGGCTGAAACCCTCGCAAGACATGAGCCTCGCAGTTTTCGGTAGGTTTGGGCTTCAGTTTAAGGTGACGGCGTTGGTGGGCTATGGAAGCGCAAAATCTCGATGCTTCCTAGTTCGAAGCAGCTCTGGTGTTTCCCATTAAATTACTCCTTGCTGCTTAGGGGTTTATGGTTGATGGATCCGGGGTGTGCATGTGTGTGCCCTGTGACCTCAGCTTCCCAACCTGCACTGGTCCGCTTCAACAGTGCTGCAACCCTACAAGCATCAACCAAATGCGACGCCTCTAAACCCTAAGCCCTAACCACTAAGCCAGCCCGAAACATGAAAACCCAAGCCCCACATGTACTTCCCCTAAACCTAACCCTCATCCCAAAAAGACGAAGTCGAACGAAACTTCCCGAGTCCTAAGCCTAAACCCTAAACCCCAAATCCTAAACCCTAAACCCTCACCCTAAACCCCAAACCGCAAGCGAGTCTGCTCTGCCTGGAGCTTTGCGGAAGGAAGCCTTTGGGCCTGGACCATAAACGAGTTGAGGTTTGGTGCTTTAGGATCTAGGCTGATCTAGGGGTCTAGGGTTCGGGTTCAAGGTTTAGGGGTTGGTACTTTAGGATTTAGGGTCTGGGATTTAGGGGTTTCTGGGGCTTGGGTGTAGGAGGGCTGCTGTTCAGCTCGAGCTTGGAGCCCCGGAGAACGGTGTTGGGCTTTTGAGGGTTCACAGCGCGCAACGGGGCGTAGGCCTCATTCTGAGGGATGGGGGGTCAGGGTGAGAGCATAAAGCTTGGAGTCTTTGCAGCCTCACAACGAAGGCAAAAAGTGCATGCCTACCTGGCCAATGTAGAGCGCTGGTCAATAGACCCCCTGAGGGTAGGATCTTTACATACTGTAATCCCAACAAGAAGGAAGGGCGGGTCTACAGTGTATTGGAAGTCAGAAGCCGCCGAAATCGCGAGCCCTTACAACGAAGGTCTCGATGAACAGCTCCGAATCCGAAGCCTCCTAAACTCCTCAAGTTCAAGCCTAAATCCTAAACGGCCCTAAACCCAGACAAACCCTAAACCCCCCCAAAACCCAAAACCCCCGCCTTTCGGAAGAGAGCAAGGGACAGCCCGCCGCAGAGCCGCTGATCCAGCCGGCAGGAGATGTGGTTGTTGATCCTTACTATACTTACTATACATAAGGGGCCTTAATAATGAGTGTCAGGCTCCTTTAAAGGGATACTAGACAGTTTTCGCCGGTTTTCCATAGCGGGTTTGTGCAACGTAGCTTCAAACCGCCCAAAATCCTGAAGTGTAGGGTATCGGATTCTCGGGATTAGGGTGTAAGGCTTGTAGGGTTTAAGGGTTTAGGGCTTTAGGGCCAAGCTTGGGGTTTAGGGCCGTTTAGGGCTTCGTGCTAGAGGATGGCTCTTGGCTTTGTTCCACCGGGGGCAACCTTCAGGCTGCACTGCAAAACAACTGAAACTCCCAAAAGGTTTGGGGGTTGGGGCTTAGGGTTTAGAGTTTGGGGTTTAGGGTTTGGAGTTTAGGGCTTAAGGAAAGATCACATAGCAACAACTGAAGCCCAATTCCTCTGCCAAAATATCAGAAGCCCTAACACGCCCTGCGTCTTCGCGGTGCTTCACCGCCCGAATACTTCGAACGTGGCTGTCAGGTTATGTTCCACAAGCCTTACACTAGGCACTATAAGGGGATAAGAGTACTCGTTGCTCAGGTCCCTGAGGTCTTGACAGGGTTTCTCTGGATTACAGGGCTTAATTGGGGCATGTATCTATATGTATCCCCATTCACGCTCGAAGGAGAATAGCTACCAGCTAGCTTGGTAAATCTAAAACCTGAGCCGTACACAAAGAATGTGCAGCCCTGCAGACTGAACCAACTTCCCGTTTAACATGTGAACTTCTGCATTTAAACTTAAGCTAAACCCTAAACCCCAAAACCCGAACAACCTAAAACTTCATGCCATGCCTCGAGCTTAGCACGATGTTGCTCAAAGGCAGCGCAGAGAAGACGACGATGGCGATCAACAGCGGCTCTCGCAAGTCGGGTAAAACTCCATGCTCCTGGTGCATTCTGCATTTAAGTCTGCCATAAATCCTGAACCCTAAACCCTACGATCAGCCCTACAAGCCCTGTGGACTGTAATTTAAATTACACTAGCCCATGAGCCACCAAAAGTCAGGGCGCAGATTCTGGGATCTTGATCTTTCTGTGTCGCACCTTTTCTCTCCGCCGGTCTGGGTTAAGGTTTTGGGGAACAGATTTTTGCCAAAAGGCTTTTAGACTACACTCTGGCAGTAAAGCCATCGGACGTCGGCCAGCAACAAATGTCCAATCGAAATCAAAGTGGCAAGGATGAGTACCAGTATTCGATGAGGTTGAGCGTCGGAATATTCCGGATTCATTCTCGCCCCAGAATCCGATAAGTATAGGTTCTGCAAGGCCCCTGTTAGGGTTTCCAGGACCCCAGATACCCAGTAGCTTTGGGCACACTGCCTTAGGATAGCAGCAATCTCAGCTTGTTCTGTCGGGGAGTAGATTTAGCTCTAGGTGGTGGCCTTTAGCATAGGCATGTAGTCTTGATCCATACATGAAGCATCCTTTCAGTCTGCGGTTCATTTTAAGGTCAGTTTTTTCACTTCCATCTGATCCTGAACAGTCATATACTGATACACTTATTGCATGATTACAAACATGACTACCATTACTGGTGTCACCTATACCTAAGGGGCCATATCTCCGAATGGTGTTCCTTGCAATTCTGCCATCCTTGGGGTGTCTAGTTTCATCGGCACCTGTATCAGGAACCCACTCAGGATCTTTGCAAGAATCCTTAGAACCCGTAAAGGACTCTTGGATGGTCCCCGATAAGCCTCGTGGTACACCTGCACCCAGTGGAAGTAGCTCAAGGCCTTCTGCACCTCAGCAGCGACGGCACAGGGCTTTTAGGGATAAGCGCTTAGGGAAGTTCAGAGTTGTGGGGTTTCGGGCTTGTTGGTGAAAGGTTCAGGTTGCTTTAACCATTTTGTTTAGGGAGTCCCTGATGTTTCGCGAGCGATGTCATGCGGTAAACTCAAGTTGCTGCACATAATCGCCGTCATGGCTTAGGGTTTAGGGCTTGTGGAAATCCCGTGCAGCCTTCAGTGACTTTAGTCGTGGATACACGTATTCAGTAGTCGGCGAAAATGTGACAGCGAAGCCTCGTAGGCCCTAAACTCTAAACCGGCTTGATTCTCATCCTGAAGCCTGGACTGGCGACGAGAACAATGGGTGAACAACGAATGTGCATGGGTGGGGCGGCTCTGGGGCATCCGTCGCACTATTAAGATTAGGGTTTAGGGTTTAGGGTTCAGTGCTATCGGTGTTGTCGATATTGGTGGCGGCCCTGGGCTATCCAATTCACACGCAGTGAATTTCATTCACAGCAGTCCATGATTCCAACGGGGACCAGGGACCTTACAGCCCGAAAGGAAACATCCGCTATACCTGGCTTAAGAAGCCGGACAGGACTCCCGAAGCCATGACGCAGGAGTCGGAAAAAATCGAATTCTGAGCTATCTTGGTATTTCTTTGTTGACGGGTATGGGAGAATTTTCTCTCGTAGGGTAGTGTAGAGCTGTTTTGAGGTTGGAGCTTCAGGGTTCGGAGTTCATGGTTGAGGGCTCCGGGAATCTGCTGCAAAGGCGCAAGGTAGACAGAGTAGGCTTGCGAGACGATGATTTGCAATGCCAGAACCTTGGGACACGTAGCAAAAACCCTAAGCACATGGGCCCTAAACCCAAAGTAACGAATGGGAAGTCAGGCTTAGTCGGGCTTAGCCGGACTCTTTTGTACATCGGAGGGCGGTGGAAGTCGGAGACAAAAACCAAACGACATGCAGCCTTCCTTTCATTACTGCAACTTCATCCCCTGGACTCTCAAGCTTTCGCCTTTGAAGGCTGAGAAGTCTTGTTGACCTCGGTGCTTCGGTTGTTTTGACGGAGTCTTAGAGCCGTGTAGACGCTCTCGAGCGGCAACAGCCCCACAGCTGAGGTCATTGCTGACAGCTTAGAGTCTCGGCCCTATGCAGCCCAGCAGCTAACATCAGGCAAAGCATCGTCTTTATGGTGTAGATTCGGATAATGACACGTGCCAGTGAAGCATGTAGCTCCCCCATTGTCTCAACTTCCTGTGGGCTGAGGATTTGGGGGCCCTCAACGTAAAGGTTCCGTGGTCCTTGTCAAAACACTTCTTGGCAACTTCTTGGGACAGAAAGAAGGCAACAATGCAACGAAATCCTGTCACAGAAGCTGCTAGCCTCCGTCTGTCCTATGCGCCAACAACCAAGAGCCCGTCTACAATCCGTGCAAAGCCTTGCTAGAGAAGCCGAGAAGCCGCTATTATGATGATGGAATTTATATACGACTCCCCCTCCTACATTAGGGCCCTAGATTACATTCATCACCCCGGGCCTCCAAACCCCAGACACTGAACTCACCGACGTCCCGAAGTGTTGGAACACTTCCTACACCCAAAAACCGTTAAGCGGACTCGTATTGAAGGGAATATTCAATTCCCAAGATGGCGACAGCGTTTCCGATTTCAGTGGCCCTGTATGAACCAAAATAACAGGACCCCTACCTTCAGGACGCCACAAACTGACCATTGCTCGAAAAGCCCCAACAGTCCTCATTCCACATCTTCTCAAAAATGTCGCTGCATTCTTTGGCCTTTCTGGGAGACGACTTGCTTGTGGGCCACATTAAGGGCAAGAGGTCATAGCATTTACCCTGACCCCAAATAGCCTACCTTTTTAAGGTCTTATATCAGGAAATCATAATAATGATCATAATAGTTATATAAGGAAATCAAGATAACCGTATTATAAGGACTCCAAAACAGCTAAGTTCTTTATTGTCCAGGTAGGAATTACCGACACACGTGGCGGGTGCCAAGGCTGTACAGTGGAGCTTGCAGCTGTCCGATAAGGGCTTATGATTTCTAGCTTCTTTTTTTTTTGACACCTCTTTTCCACCTGCCTGGTTAAGTTAGGTGATTTCTAGCTTCCGGGCTTAGACTTTACATAGTTGGGCCGCTGCGTTTATTTAAGGCTTAGGCTGCTTGCGGTATCTCAAGCGGTGCCCCTATCTCGTTTCATCATAAGTACTGGCAGAAAAACTGGATCTCGTTCAAATATCGTTAGTAGCAGCTCTGATCATAAATGAGCCTGATCTCGTTTTATGCGGTGCCCTTATCTCGTTCCCCTCTTAGAGCGAGTTCGGACCAGAAAATAGAGCAAGGAGCTATGTCGTTTCAAAAGACCACAGTATTTACACAAACAAAAGCCGTCGCTCAGTTATTGATATTATGACGATTGTGATTTTGATGTCTCATTAATCACAATCAGCATTACTATTATTACCATTACTATTTCCATTGTTTGCGGTCACGGATGAAGGGCAAAGGGTGTTGAAACTATCTGTGCCCTCTACATTAGAACCTCGCCCGTGGCCTCTTCAGAGGTCAGAGGCTTCTACTGGGTTTGGGGTTTAGGGCTTAGGGCTTTGGGGTTCAGGGTTTCGGGCGTTCGGGTTTAGGGGTTTAAGGTTTCAGGTTCTGGGGTTCAGGGTTTAGGGGGTTTAGGGTTTAGGGGTTTAGGGTTTAGGGGCCCTTAAACTACCATAACCTACGGTTATGTAAGTTCCTCTTCTTAAGCCCGAACATGGAATTGATAGGGGCCCTACGAAAAAAGTAGGTTTTGGTAGTTCAAGGTAGGCTTCCGAGCTTAAGACTCGAGGATTTGGCGATTTTTGGTGACATGGCTTCGGGTCTTTGGGTTATCTTGTGTTTTGGCGGTAGAGGCAGTTTTCAAGGCGGAGGAAGTGAGCATCATCATACTACGAAGCACCCTAAACCCTAAATCCTGACTACAGGTAAGTGAGCAAGCTGATAGCACAAGTAGAAGTAGGAGACGCCCGACTTCAGCAGCGACAATCATGAACCCCTACAGCCCCTATCGTACCCTTATTACCCCAGGCCCGTAAGTCGCCGCCTCAAGGAACCCTAGACCCGATGACAGCTCCACAGTTTATGGCAGGCTTCTTGCTTTCCTGGGTCGAAGCTTCAGGGGCTTAGGTTTCAAGTCGGTTAGGGGCCGCAGCAGTAACCCAAGCATCAAGCCGACTAGAACAGATTTGTCGAAGTGATTGCCTCGACTGGCTTTCGGAACTGTGCACCTTAAATTGCAGTGCATCGACCGAAAAACCGCAGAATTTCATTGAAATGAACCCTCCATTTAGCCGTAAATCGCTAGACCCCTTAAAACACAAAATCCTAGAACAAGTAGCCGAAAGCCCTAATTACACCATACAAACCTTTAGCTCCTTATGGAACATTCCTACGTGAAGACTCTCGAAACGCCGCGATGCATCCCGTAAGTAAGTCCTTCACCCACCATCCCCAAAACCCCATCCAGCATTCCCCAAAACCCTAAAGCATCGACAAGCCACCTGCATCGCCCTACCTCCGACTTGGGGAAGATCTCCGGGTTTGATCTTCGTCAGGGCCGCGTCCTCTGCATCAGTTGGCTTGCCCAAGGGGTCCTAGATACTGTCTGAAAACCTATATGGGTGGTTGTCAAAATTATGGTCCCTTTTTGGGTCCCTAATATAATACGGCACAAAATTTTTAGGGTACCCAAAAAAGGACCCTAATTTTGACGACCACCCATATAGAAACCCGACATTCTACGATATAGGTACTTTCGACCTCTTGGGTCTCTATGGGTTTACAGGCTCTTTGGTTATGCACATTACTCATCGCTTCGGAAGTGGTCGTAAATGAATAGGATATTTTGCTGCGTAAGGCTCCAAAACCTCTAAACACCTTAAACCCGAAACCCTACATAATATTAACTCTCAACCCTAAACCCTGAACCCTAAACCCTAAAACCCTAAGCCCTAAAAGCCTGTCCTGGGAATGCCCCCATTTCGCAACCCATGGGCTGGCCCACGAGACGGCCAACCACCCGAGCCAGCCTTGGGTTGTATAAACGGAGCTTGAGGGGTTTATCTAGTGTTTAGGCTTCAGGGTTCTGGGTTGCTTAGGGCTTAGGATTTAGGGTCCTGGGTTGTTTGGTGTTCAGGGCTTAGGGATATGTTTAAGCTTTTGGGCTTAACGGGTCTAGGGCAGCATTTGGGATTTAAGGTTGAGGGCTGAAGGCACTCATGGTGTAGGACTTGCTGTTTGTTAACTTGTTAAAAGGCTCTATCTGGATAGACTTTGAAGGCTTTAGGGCCTTATTAGGGCTTAGTGATTAGGATCTGAAGGGCTTTTATGGGAAAAGGCTTGCTTGAGAAAAGTAGGATTTTGCAGGGTTTACTGTCGGGGTCTGGATGGTGTGGGATTTAGAGTTGTGCAGCCCAGGGATTTGGACTTCTACGTAATGTAGGGGCGTTAGAAATTAGAATAGGGTTTTGGGGATTCCTTATTATACAGTGTTATTTTCCCATCTTGGGCTGGGAAACCCCGCCAAGAGTAGGTTACATCCACTTGGGGTTAGTAGTGTGCAACTACCACTCCATGTTACCAACAATAATTTTCACCTGAACACAGGAGACAAAATTTGCTGATTACCTGAGCATCTGGAGGTAAAGCGGTATGGGTTCATAACGTATATGGGGTCAGCATAAAGACATACAGAGGTACGTCAATAGACACACAATACGGACACACGAGGTCAATAATATTGTTCTAACCATGTAGCTCTCTTGCCAGGTTTTCTCCTCCACATCCACAGTCGAGACCGTCTTGCAGCGAGGTGCCCGGTATTCCACCTCCTGAACCCAAACCCTAAGCTCTTTCGCGCTTAGGCTACGCATCTTTGGAGGTGCAGGAGTGATATGGTTTGGGATTCGGCGCGTGTGGTCTTGCTGCATGCGTTCTGCGTGCAGACTTGGGACACGATAACATCGACTGAAGTACCGAGCACGACATTGAGATGGGAGGGCGGCCCTAAGCGGCCTCAAACTTAAACAAGGATCCCCATTTTTTTTTTGGGGGGGGGGCTTTTTGCAAAGTATTTCCAGGGCTCTATAAGGGTTTTATCTTGGGAGTCGTATGATAGCGGCCTGAGTAATAAGAATCGGGTGTGGCTATATTTTACCACCACATACGTAAACAAATGAACCCCGAGGAAAAGCACTAGAAAGTATGCAGGCCCCTATATATGGTCCCGCGTCGCGTGTCGGTACCTCCCACCCCCCCCACCCCCCCATGGTATCCCGAAATCCTCGTGAGGGTCTCACTTTTGTCTCAAAAGTGCCAACAGTCACAGGGATGAGCCTTCCGAACCCGCGATCCTCGTGAGTGTTGTGACTTCTGAAGCTATGCAACTTCGTCGTGTCCAAAGTGGCGACCTGGAGGGGCCATGGTTTCGGTCTGCGCCACGTGCAGCTGCGGATCCTCGACCCTAAGCCATTCATATCTAAAGGCACCAAAACCAGAAACAACCCGACCACCCAGTGCCACACCACAGGGGGGTGCGGGCGCAAACTTTAAACCTTAAACCCGACACCCAGCACCACGCCATAGCGGGACGAGGGGGGTTAAACAACCCAAAACCCACGACCATCAGGGGGGGGGGGTGGGCGGGGCGTGGGACAGCATGAGGCCACCCACAGCCCACAAGGGGGCCGCGGCGAAGCACCCAAAATCCTTATGAGGGTCGTCATTTTTGCTTCAAAAGTGCCAACAGTCACAGGGATAGGCCCCCCGAATCCTCGTGAGTGTTGTGACTTGTGAAGCACGCGCAACTTCGTCGCGTGTCGACACTCACCTGGATGGGCCATGGTTTCCTCAACCCTAAACCCTTTCATATCTTTACACCTAAACCCTAAACAACGGTACCCCACCACACCCACACCATAGGGCGCGAGCACAAACCCGAAACCCTGAACCCAACACCGACCACCACGCCACACCACGCCACGCCACGCCACGCCACGCCACGCCACGCCACGCCACACCACAGGGGGCGAGAGGGGGGTGAAACTCTAAACCTGAAATCCACAACCCACCACCACACCGCAGGGGGAGGGGGGTTTAAACAACCCCAAACCCACGAACACACCGCAGGTGGGGGCCCGGGGCCAGCATGAGCCCACCCACCTTTACAGGGGCGGAGCATGGCATGCACCACAGCCAGGTGAAGGGAAGCATGATTGGGGAGTGGGGGGTAGGGGGGGATACCATGGGGGGGGAGGGGGGGGGTAGGAGGGTAGAATATGTATAATGCGTCGTGCGG
>CAJNDV010031107.1:212549-223048 GCA_905221635.1 Symbiodinium sp. CCMP2456 | reverse complement strand
GGCGCGACACATTATACATCGTCTACACTGCCACCCGGAGGGGGGGGGGAGCGACGCTGCACCATTTATAACCGTCAGCCAGGAAACTCCTCCTGTCAAGAGAATGAGAGCAAACGCTTACCCTATCACCCTAAACTTCTAAAGAGCATAAACCCCTTAACCCCCGCGCTTACAACTACTCCGGTGCCCCTAAGCCTGAGCCGCCGGACACCAATACCCCTAAACCATGAACTCCTGAACAGAAATACTGAGTGACTAGAAGTATGAGTCGCCGGAGCCACCAATCCCTCTACCAAAACCCCGCAAGTCCCTCTCGTAGGTCCAGATCCGAAAAACACATGGAAGACACTAATGTAGGGGCCTCCCTAAGGAATAATATTGGCAATTACTTAGGCTTCTATAATGGACCTCTCACCCCAGACCTGCTAAGACTTCTAAACAACCCAAATCTCTAGACTCTAGACCTTGAACCCGGCACTCCTGGTAAAGGTGGTTCGGCGGATTGGCCATGAAGTAGATCATCAAGGCCTCACGCTCAATTCAAGACTCGAGACGATTGGGGGCAGTTTAGCTAGAGCTTGAGGGCTTCAGGGATTTAAAGGTCAGAGTTTAGCCTTCGAGGCTGCAGGGGTCTGGGGCTCGATGTAAGGCTTTTGTCTTTCGAAGCTTTGCTGCCAAGTCGCCACCGACACTGCGTAGAAGGTCACATAGACGCAAATGATTGAATACCTTACGGTCTAGGGTTCAGGGCGTAGGACTTTGGATGCATCTCCCGGCGGAAACGACTATTCAATAGGTTTCCTTGTATTTTACTCATGTCTATACCATAGCATAGTATATCCTGAAATAATCCTACCCTAGATTTTCAGATCCCTGTGTGAGGGGACAGGCACTGGTACTGTAAGGAGGATTGATCCAGTGCATGACTAGCACATCTGGTCACATCCACAGACAGACGGGTTCAAATACAAGAAGTTGAAGTCGTTTGATGCGAGTCATTAAACTCGTCGCATGGGAGCATGCATTTGTGCAGACAAGTACCTTGAAACTTCAACCATCTCACACATCAGCCTCTGTACCCCTAAAGCCCTAAACTCCAAGATCAACCTTTTCCCATCCGTGTTGCTCGTGCAGGCGGTGGATGACCCGCTGCACACGATGTTCGGACGTCTCTTGAAAAAGCTGAACATGGCTTGCGTTCCTGCGCGGTCTGCTGATCGGGTTTTCGGCTCAAGAGTTAACGTATAATAGGATCTAAGATGATCTAAGTCTTCAGAAATGCGATAGTTTACCGTGCTGGAGGTATATATAGGGTTCGGAACATGAGATATGATTGGCGGGCAGGGGTGTTCAGAACAATCGCAGGCAAGCGTGAGCCAGATGCCTCCTGAGGCGGCCTGCCGCTTTCATTGTGTATACACTCTAAACCATTAAACCCTGGAGCACTACTCCCCTAAACCCTTCAACCCAAAACCCCTAAATCCCTAAAGCAGACAACGTCGCAAAAGGCCTCGAGGTGCACTGCCCAGGAAGCGCCCCGACGGTCTGCAGAGCACTCACCTCAACATTGCCGCATTCTTCCATGAGTCGTGGCTGTGACCGTACTGCCCTACAACAGTACTATTGAAATTGCGAGGGCAGCAGGAAACACTAGTTATTTTGGCAACAAGGTTGTCTCGCTGATGGATTGAAGCCTCTCTTCGATCACAGTTACTTCCGTAATCTTCCATACCCCCGAGCTATATTCCCTGCGGCGGGTCCTTTGTACCTTCAAGCGAACACTAAGGCCGGGCGGACACCGGAGGGATATTGTACTAATGGAACTTATGAGGACTTGCAGGGTTGAGCTTCAAATAAGCCTAAGTCCTTTACCCAAAGGCTATCCTGGAATGTTGCGTTTCGTTGCCCCAGAAGGCACCCGCTGCGAACAAAGGCTGCGAACCCTCATACTACATGCCCAAAGGCCCCCCGACTCTACATGCCACGCTTTGGGGTTAAAGGCTTAGTGCTTAGGGTTTCTAGAACTGAACCCGTAACCCTAATCGTTACATTTAAACCCTGAACCAGGAAATCCTCCTACTCTCCGAATACTCTCAGCCCGAAGCCATCAGCAACAACGGATAGTGCAGTTCAGCCGCTTGGAGATGCAAATGCAGCGGAGAGAGCAATGGGGAAACTTCCAGGCAGCCCTGCCACCACCGGCTTAAGGTGGGTACGTGGGCCCTTAGGCCAGCTTCTATACCTATCATCTCGACGACACACTGAAACCGTGGAACACAAAGCACCTGAATCCTCCAATCCAAACAGGCAGAAAACTTGATGTAAACCCGGAGCATACACTCTTGAGAAACCTTGTACTCCAGGACCCTCCAAGTGCCCTCAAATAGCGGTATATGGTCCCAAATTAGGGTCTAATAGAGGGTAGATGGAGGGTCTAGGCTGACAACCATAGAAGCTGTGTCCTCAGAAGAAAATCTCTCGATACGCTTGGTCGTCCCAGCAACCCAGCCTGTGGAGCTGTTGAGGCACTTGGTGCATGCACCTGTGGATCTTTGGGAATTGAAATCCAAAACCCTACACCCGACAATCTCAAGAATGCAGGGCAAATCTTAGGCCGCTTCAGGGGCTGCCAATTGGGGCTTTCGAAGGCCGGTGCCAAAGGCAAACCACAGAAAACGCATCTTGTGGCGGGGGGCGGGGCTTGTCACAACAACACCCTTGGTGCATGGAGAAGCAAGGAGCCAAGCTTGCAAACGTGAGACGTGGGAATGGCAGCAAGGTGAATGTGAATGGGTACAATGGCAGGCGCAGGACATTAGCTAACAGCAGCAAAGGTAGAAGAAACAACTAGGATTACGTTTAATTAACATTTGTCACAGTCATGGCAACTCTGGAGCCGAAGGATTACAAGCTCGTTCTAGACCCTGCAGTTTAGTGTGCTTTACATCGAACGCTCCGGGAGGAGGTTTCGATGGCGGCGCTCTCCCGGCAACAGCAAGTGCCGCCGCGTGTTGGACGAGGTTTTTAGATGTGGTGGCTTTCTGCTTGCGAGCGACTTCACGAATCAACCCAACTAGCACTAACTAACCATGCACAGACATGCCCTGTGAGCAACCCCCAAAGCGAAATGAAGATTACACTGTCAGGGACAGAAACCATGACAAACGCATCCAATGACGAAAATAACGTAAACCCCAACCACACCCAAAAGCTGGCAAACACCCAGCCTGCTTCAATCAACTGATTCAAGCCTCATGTCATGTTGTTTTTCCTGTACACACGATTACACGCCGCGTGACTTGCGGGAGGGTCTAAGCTGCGATCAGACTTTGAGCGGCTGAACGCGAGCCCATGTCGGCAAAAGCGGGAGCAAGTCTTAACGAAAGACCTTGAGAAACTCTATCGGAAGACCGCACAATGGTTAGTGTCAGCCTCGGCAATCACTACTGGAGGTCCCTGGGAGGCAACCCAGTGGACGGCAACTACGCGGATCTGTCAACCGAGCTTCACAAGAGCTGGGCTCCTGGAAAAGTGAAGGGGTATCCATGCCGCAAGACGGCCCGAGTGCAGGCTAGAGTTTATATAGAAGAGACGAGACCCGCTATCCTAATGGTGGCTTAGATGCGATATCAAGAGGAAACTGACCCCGATGCAGTATGCGTGTGCCGGCACAGCACAGCTACTGTGGACATAACTGCACTCACACTCTTGGTTTGGTGAACTGTCAGCTCCATCCATCCTCGACGGCTGAACGAATTCGACCTTGTGTTTCTGCTACCCAAGTGCAACGAGACTATCAGAAGAATAAGCTTGGTCGGAGGAGCTGAGCAGTACACACGCACAGAGAAAAGCAAACGCGCACACCCATAAATGAATTTAAACATCAGGCTCCCTTCATCCTATCTCCCTTTAAAGTGATCAACATGCATAATGTGTAGCCGCGTTGTCGACTTTCATGTCTGCGAATCTGCAAGGCCCACGAGGTCCCAGGAAGCCTGAAACTCTCGAAGAGTGAGAGAAGTACTTATCGAAACAAGCAGGAGACGCACACCACATGGACCTCGGTATGTGGTGGATGATCTGGTCCATCTGCTTCACTGCCCAGATAACTTAGCACTGCTACCAACCAAGAAGGGCAACTAGGGGATTCGACAAGTATATTCGAGAATCCATTTCGTAAGTTGTGGGCTTCTGGGTCAGGGTGCAAGCGTCTTGCTTGCGGAACCCTTGTCGGCAGTTGTCGTTCAGAGTGCATCGACAAGCATGCCGCGACGTCTGCTCTTCGAAAGGAATCACACGAACTGAATTTACTGAATGTGCTAATTCAAGGGCACAGTGTATATATATATATATAGAAAGAGCGGCGATTCGTTATTCTACGCAGACTCGCCCGTCTTCCAATAGTATTCCGCATGATTGTTCGCCTGCGAGAGCAATGCTGCGGGAAGACTGCAGAAAGGTCCAAACGGGGACTGCGAAGCGCACATTAACTTGTGAAATTTCGGGGTGTCTGTCGCAGAGGCCAGCTGGACCATGAGTCGTGACCACGAGGGTTACGCACTCGATGCTGTCATGGTGCATTTCTTGCGGTTACGTCTTCTGTGCTGAACCTACGAATTCATTTAAATCCTCAGGCTTTAAGCCTGAAGTCATCCTCTGTGCTACATGACAACCATGGACAGCGGTGAGCTTCGACTCGCACCAAGAAGCACTCGCAGAGCTCGTCCGGTATTCCCTTGTTCGAACCTGCGGAAAAGTAGGAATATAAAGGAAAATATCTTGCAGATGCAGCGTGTGAATTTTCGAGGGCCGTCCCCTCACTGTGCAGGAGATCTGCCCGGTAATGTTCGTGTGTCTAAGCACAGCGGCGAGATGTGGCCCTCAGGTCGCGGAGGCTCATGGTGTTCCACCGCCCGGATAGGATCTCGAGCACCATACGGTGAGAGCCACACTGGTGCGATACATGAGCTATGTCCAACGCAGTTCGACCGGTCGAGGTCTTCTTCGACGGATCCGCGCTTTCTCGAAGAAGGGCTTGTACCATTCGAGCATCTCCCTGCTGCGCTGCAACATGGAGCGGGCACACCGATTCCGAGAGCAGCCTGAAGCCCAAGCGGGAGCGCGGTGCATTGACTCCAGCGAAGTTGTTCCTCCTCAAGAAGTCAACGACCACCTCACGTCGCTCTGAGCGAATTCGCCCACGGCGGGCACGGACCGCGTGCCTGCGGAACGAGTTGGTTGAATTGACCTTTCGCGTCATTGGCTCCCCAGGAAGACCACCTCCCCCACACTCTTCCATCGACTCGTCAAACCGTGGGTCGATGTCGCCTTGGTCGGCCTCGGATTCTTGTGTCGTGACGGACAAACTAAAGTCCGTCTCATCGTCCAATGCTGTGCAACTTGAGGGTGCAGTGGATCGGCTCACCAAGCGGTCCGGCAGCAAACTTATTTTTTCTGGGCCTGTCGGAAAGGTCTGATCCGGCTCATCCGGTGCACCATCGTCTTCGAGGTCCAGGTCTGGGTGCCTAGGCAACTTAAGGTTGGCGAGCATGCTCCAAGACTCATCTTCTCCATCTCCAGACAGAAGGGCATCGGGTCGAGCTGGAGTGGTCAAGGCTCCAAGACTCATCTTGTCCGTCTCCAGAAATCGCTCTGGGGCGGTCAAGGAGCGCACGAACATGTCGGGAAGGATGAGCACTACTAGTCAAGTAGTCTAGAAGTCCAATGTCGCTTCCCGTCTTCAATGTTCCAGACACTACGATGGCTCACCGCTTTGTAGCCATGAGTTGTATATCTTGTGGCCACTTCCTTAAACCAACAGTGAGACCTTGAACCCTACACAGTGCTCAATGCGGGCAGAGGGCATGAGACATTTCGATGATGCGAGTTCTGTCTAGCGACATGTTGGAGAGCGTAAGAAGCACTCCCCACAGCACGCAAAGGTCGTTCGGAAGCTGGGCTGGTCGAGGTTTGAGGAACTCTATCGGCCGAGGACCACCCATCCTAATTATCGAGAACTACTCTCTGCAAGCTGGTTGGTTCATCTCCACACATTGACCGCACAAATACGACATGCTGACACTTGGCCTCGATCTCGGTCTGCAACATGGAGGTGGCAGCAAGCTCATCCTCACAGGCGAAGCCTAAAACGAGAGGTGCTGAGATGAAGCCTGAAGCCTATATTTATGATAATAAGATTAACGATAAAAATGATAGTAGTCGTGGTAATATTATCAATATCAATGATCGCTGTTTGTGAGGACTCATCAGTAATAATACTACTCCGAGCTTGGAAACTCGTCACGAGGAGCTCGGACCAGAAAGCCTTTGCTACAAGGCCACGGCTTAATCGGCATTAAGGGTTCAGGGTTCAGCATTTAGGATCCCCACTAGCCGAAGTGTCCCCTGAATTTCCCTGACGTTTGATCTGATCCAAGTTGCCCCAGGAAGCGTTGGCAGATGAGAGTGGAAGCTTCAGGGTTCTGCTGGTGGATGGGCATTTTATGGGTATGATGGCAATGACTCGGGGCTTAGGGTTTAGGGTATGGTAGTATGGTGGTCATCATCATCACCACCCACCATCAGCAAGCCAGCAAAGGCAGCACTAGGAGCAATCCAATTGGTTTGGTGTTACGACATGGGAGAGGGCTTTGGGCAAAACCCTCTCCCGAGGGCAAGAGCACGGGCCCTGGGGCAAAATGACATGGACTGCGGGCTTCGCGGGTAGAGGGTCCCCCGCATCCCAAATCACTGCAGCACGCTTCAGACAAATTCTCACCTTCCCTTAACATCTTATGAGCAGTTCTACGTTCTACGTCCATTTGGGGGTTTAGAAATGGAAGTTTCCAAGGCTGTAAACTCGTGGGCAAGGGTCCTCTCCGACATCCGGCTGGTGCACGACACCTTTCCGGCTAGAGAGGCTGATTGCCGACCTTAGAGAAGAAGCACGTCCATGAAAGGCTGAGGGTGTAGGGTTTTGGATCGGGGGTACAAGGTCAATCAATATATCAACCTATATAGGACTTTATTTATTAGTCGTTTGAATATTCAATTATATATATATATATATATGTATTTATGTACATATGTATGTATGTATGTATATATATATATTTATACATTATACATATACAGATAGAATTCTATACACAGAATCAAAGTATATGCATATACACTATCCGAATGTTTGGACTTCGGGCAGGCAGAACTGTTCACTTCGCTGCTTCCAGGAATCTCCCTCCGTGCGTCGTCTGCGTAGACGAACCTATGAACCCTGAACGGTCTAGGGTTTAGGGTTAGTTTTTTTTTGAGCCTCTTTTTCCGTCCGCAGCGTCCAGGCAACGGGCGGAAGATCCCGGGACCAGGGGAGGGTCGCAGAGCGAGCCCCGAAAAGAAAGGCAGCGACAGCGCTCAGGCATCAAAGCGGAGCAGGGCACCGAAGACACTCGCCACGGCATCAGGGTTTAGGGTTTAGGGTGGCTGAGCTGAACCCTGAACAGACGAATGTGAAGTCCCCTAGTCCCACCACTCAAGTTCCTACAGCAAACGGTGGCCATTTCCCAAACCGATTCTCTCTAAATGTATACTGTACCAAGCAAACACGAGGCTCAAATAAGGAAAAGCCAGGTTCGCCTCACCTCATCAGTTCGAAATCTAGAGGTCGGAATAATGGCTATCAGTACACCAGGTACTGAACCCCAACCCACAACCTTACATCCCCACCCAACACCCTAAATCCAAGAACCTTAAACCCAGACTGGGCGCTGGAGCAGGGTTACCTGCATCAGCTCAGACTCGCTATCAGAGCTCTCCTTAGCTGCGTGGGGGCTTCCTTTACGGGGAATTGCCCAGACGCCGTCTTGTTGGCTTGCTGGGTGTTTTTGGTAGCTTGTGGAGGGGCACATAAGGGATTTCGTGTCTGAAATGTGTCGTATAGACGCCTGAATGACTATCTGATATCTGATACCATTGTTAAGTTCCTTGCTTAGGTATAATATGCCCCAAAGCCCTATTCCAGCGATTCAGGCCCCTGGATTGCAGTTGTGGAGCATCCGAGCCTACCGGTTCACGGTTTAAGATTCTGAGCCCTCGTGCCAGCTTGGCATCTGTAGCGCTTTCAAGGCTCTGGGGCTTAATGCTTTAGGGCTCCAGACTATAGTTTATAGGGCTTCTAGGGCTGGGCCTGTTGACACTGGATGCTTCAGTTCTCGAAGAATTGAAGGGTTTAGGGTTTAGGAATTAGGGGATTAGGGGTTCCGGTTTGGGGGGCAGAAAGAACCCCATGCCCTGTAGGTTGTCGACAGCCTCACCCCCAAAGCCAGAGCCTAGCAAAGACTTGAGTAATTACTGAACCCCCGGTAACATAGGGACACTAAGGGAAAGCTGTTACTATCTATTCAGAACTCTATCGGCCTCTGAATCCCCACCTGTCCAGGTTTCCTAGGGTAGCTCAAGGTTTTTCCTTTTGGTATTGTATAGGGCACATAGTGACCTACTCTACTCAGAACCTCTTCTGCCGGAGAGCGGGGCTTGGAGGGATGAACTCCCCATGGCACTCGTCCGAGGCAACGTTCGCAGTGACCAAGGCCGCAGCTGTAAAGCCTGGGGCATCTGAGAGATTGGGTTTAGGGGGTGTGGCTCGCCTGGACCCGAAACCCCTACACCCCACACCCCTGAACCCCGAACACTGTCACTCAAAACCTTAAAGTTAAAGCCCTCAACCCTTCAAATCCGAAACCCTAAACTGTTGGGACTTGCGGTTGCAAGTTGTGGGCGGGTTACTGTACTTCATGTTACACAGACTGAGTTTGGGGTTCACGGCTCGGATCAAGCCTCTACGGGCTTAGGATTTAAGCTATATGCGGTTGACGGCATGGGGTTACATCCTGAGCACGTGATATTTCAGCGAAACTGTTGCCAGCCTACTCTAAAATCCGGGTCTTCATCCACTTCTTGGTTCCCAACATATTCTATGCCGTGTTGGGCCATGACATGTGCAGCATTGAGGGTAGATCAGTTTCGTGCAAGCTCTGTGCTTCAGAACAATTTAGGGCCTCAATAGCTACAGAGGCATTTTTCACTATGAGGAGATAGGGCCTATAGAGTGATGTCCTGACACTTATTTCGATCTCTAGTCTTCTTTTCACCAACTATAGTGTAAACGGCCGTCTCCCCACACCCTGAACGCTCATTCCGGAAGGGCCAAGAAGGATGAGGCAAGGTGCAGAGCAGCAAACCGCAAACCACTAAACCTCGAACCCAAAAGACCCCAAGCCGAAACCACTGAAGGCCCCCTGGAGGCCCGAAGCCCTAAACAAAAACCCCTCAAGTCGTAAGACTAAACCCTAAACCCTGAGATCCGAAAGAAATAAGCCCTGAACAAGCAAGGCCGTGCAGCCCTGAACCCTCGGACCTTAAGCTAAACCCTAAATAAACCCCCAGGCCCTGCGGACAAAGTGCAGAGCAGCAAAAGACATCTCATCAGAAGCTTCATAGGAAAATTCCTGGATAGACTCCAGGTTTCTTTAGTTTTCGGGTGATTTGCTTTTTGGTGTGATCTGTAGCTGCAGGGCGTCACGTTTAACGCTGTGTTGTAAGTTGCAGCAAGTTGTTGCCAGATTTTAGGGCTTAGGCTTGACAGCTTTATTGGTCCCCCCTGACATCTACCCACGTTCTTGGGAGCGTGGGTGTAAGGACCCGAAATTTCAAGGCACCCTAAGAACCTGGGCTCCAGACCCCTAAACCCTAAACCCTAAACCCTAAACCCTAAACATTCAGGCACTGCCAGGCTGGATCCTGCATCCTACACCCTCAACCCTAAAGTCTCAACTCCAAGGGTATGAGGAAACTATGTTTTAGGGGTTTTGGGGGGATAGGGTTTTCGAACTGGGTTCGGGGCTGGGATCCTCAGAGTTTTGAGATCAAATATGGGGACCACGTCGGGTTTCGGGGGGAATATATGATAACATGATTCTATGGGGACTACAAGGGGATCTTGCTGTGATTATTGCGACCACGGCAGAAGGTCTTTGGAGTCTTAAAGCATTCGGTTTGGGGTTTAATGTTTTCTGACCAAGGGACGCAGTGGCGTATGGAACGTGAAAGCACCGGAAGGATTTGCCCGATGCGTGTGGGATCCTGCACAGATCCACATGAGAAGCCAATCTAGGCCCAAGACGAATGCTTGGTCCGAATGGCTTGCGGATAAAGCACTTTCACGACCCTAACCATAACAATAATCATCAGCTGCGTAATCATAATCACCTTCGCCATGATCATCGTGAACACCAGCAGCAAGGCATCAAGTAATCAAGCAAAAGGGCCCATACCGTCACTGTTAAACACCACATAAAAGGCCCTAGAGATAGTGTCAGACTTTTCGACACGTCCCCGAAGGCGGAATGGGATCTCCAACTGACGAGCTCTTCTTGTACTACTACTACTACTACTACTACTACTACTACTGCTACTACTACTGCTACTAACTACTACTACTACTA
>CAJNDV010031107.1:199311-212479 GCA_905221635.1 Symbiodinium sp. CCMP2456 | reverse complement strand
CTGCTACTGCTACTACCACCACTACTGCTACTGCCACTGCCACTGCACTGCCCACTGCCACGACCACCAGCACCAGCACCAGCCCAAACTAGTCAGAGTGAGAACAGCACGAATACTCGCAACAGACTGCGACATATGCAAACATAAATATGAGGTCGCGCTGAGCCTGCAAACGGGAGAGGAGTTGCGTTAACCCGAAGCCGTATCAGCCCTAAACTTGCCCTAAACTGCAAGAATCGATATTACCAATGGTCCAGAACCGCCAACACGCCGCGGGGCCCCGGGCCCTTTCCGAGGCTGCCGAATCGGAGAAGGGCTACTGGACGGAGAGCTCCTCGCCGAGCGACCCATCGCCATAACAGGGGACAAGGGCTGACTATGCTTCAGGGATGCTCAGAGTTTTAGAGTAGGGATTGCTGTCTCGGGAAAGGGCTTCCGTTCCTTGGGTTGTATGTGTCTATTTAAATATATATATATATATATATTATAAATAAATAGTAAATAATAAATACATAGATATAAATAAAAAAAAATATATATATATATATATATATGTATATATATATATAATATATATTATGCACTGTATGATATAGGGATGATATAATGTGTGTGATATACCATAATCTAATGCAGCACAATAAATAGAATATCATATGTAGTATAGGTCGAGTCTAGTATCGTATACTAGAGTATAGCATAGAAAAGTAGCGAATACAATACAATACAATACAATACAATACAATACAATACAATACAATACAATACAATACAATATATCATCAAAGAGTAGGTTTGGATTTGGGCTCACCGCCTTTGGGGTCTCGGGAGATGGGGGAGTCTACAGCAATGAAATTGGGCGGGCCCTCTGCCAGAGTATCGAGCTGGGCACGGGTTCCTTGAACTTGAGATTCCATGGCAAGTCACATTCAAGATCATGTGCCTGGTAGGGAGTAGACATACCGTGTCTTTCTTAATTTTTGCAAGACTCATGGATCTTGGATGGGTTTGGATGCTACTGCTGGATACGACTGCCTTCTCCAGCTACTGCGACTGCAAGACTGCAAGGAAGCACGATGACGAGGCATTGCAGCGACACAGCTACCCAGGGTCCTGGTCTCCGGCCTGGGCGACGACCTCGGACAGAGTGGAAGATGAAAGCCACTTTAGAGCTCTTTGGGATTGAGAACTGAAAGGCTGGAGATAGCTGTGCCAGTCCGAAGATCAAGATCTGAGAAACCTGTCTTCAGATTCCTGAGTCCAAGGGCCCTTAATCTGTTCGTCGAGAAGGACCCAAACCCAAGCCCCATACCCTAATGCGTCGGAAGCTCTGGTTGCTGTTAAAACTGCCAGAGACTCATCGGCAAGCAGAAGACAATCAAATTAACATCGGGTCTACATTAAGCAAGAAGTACACCAGCAACTCTTCCCCGAAACGATCATAGACTAGCGAGGCCCTAGACTAAAGCCTTAACCTTGAATCCTTCACCCGAAAACGCAACACCACAATCCCTGCTAAACCCGCGAAGATTTCCCCCCCCCCCACCCCCCCCACAATGCACGCTGTCCCGAAAAACGCCACCCTGCTGTATCATTTCGAAAGATTTCTGGTGCTCTGTATGAACCAACTCTGAACTGGACAGACAATGCCTGCGTACCAGAAACTCTGGCAAAGATAATGGCTCAACAACACTTCACAACTAAGTGAAATTCTGCCGATATCCACCACCGAATCCAGTTAGTAAACCAGAACCTTTAAACAGCTACTTCACCCCTAAACCTCAGCTGCAAAGCCTTTCAGCCAGAAGTCGTACAACCGCAGATTTCAGGTCGCGGCGATGGCTCCCGCGGCAGCCAATCAATGGAAAGCTCCCCTCTGACCCGTCGAGCCTTTTAGGTTGAGGGTTGGCTTCCTCCCCCCAAAACGGGTGTTCAGGGTCCAGGGTTCGGGGTGTTGGTTCTGAGGCTTGTGGCTTTCAGATGGAGGGATTACTTATAGTCTCCATTGTAGTTCCTTTTTGTGGTTACCTTGTAGGATCCTAAACATATATGTGGTTAAACCGAAAAAAGGAACTACAAAGGAGACTATAGGTGTATAGGCGAATTATGGTTTTGGTGCTGTGAAGGATTGCAATGAGCTTGGGGGGGCAATGCAAGGCCAAGTGGTGGGATCGGCAATGCTTGACTCCGGATTCCATGATAGCAGAAGTATCTATAAATGCACTTTTGGAGGATGCCCCTAATTCTGTATTTATTTAACCCCTGTGACTTTAGAACCTTTCGTAACTTGTAATATTAGTACTGCGAGAGTTTGACCTACGCGCGGTTTCGTCCAACAGAAGCCCCCTTCCCTCGTAGAATTCTAACAAGCAGGGCCCATGGAGCACTCCTCCGGCCATTCAAGTCGTATTCTTTTAAAACGGCGTATAAAATACTCCGGTAGCCAGGCACGTAGTTCGAGCCTCCGGGTACTCCGCTACTCCGCAGAAGGCCTTAAGACAAGAAAGAGCCGGTAGATCAACACTTTTGTCCTGCCGATGTAGAGGAACTCTAGGATCCAAGGGCATGTGTTGTTTTTTGTGCGGGATGGGAGGCTGGGCCCCCAGGGCGCTTTCCGACCTTGCCCTTTTAAGCCCCAGGGCAGGGTACTGACTGATCATGGGTACACAGAGGCTGCTATGGCTCAACCTGAACCCCTGAACCCCTAAACTCTGTAAGCCCTAAACCGTTTAGGGGAGCCGTAAGCCAGTACACAAGTGACTGGGCATCCAGGGTCGAGTTCTCCAGCTGGCAATCCGACATCTGTGAACTTTGCAGCTTCGGGCTTTATATCAAAATGGCTGCTTTCCGGTTTAGGGTTAAAGGTTTAGGGTTTAGGGATGTTTTGGGGAACTCTAAGCCTAAACCCTAGGAAACAGAGTGCGACACCCGGGTTTGGGCAATTGGAAGCTCGGGGCTTCGTGGTTCCCTGGAAGACACCAGGCAGAACGTTCCCGTTCCTGTTTGTAGGTCCGGCAAGCGGCTTGGATGTCAAGATTGGTTGTTGACTTGGGCGGTGACTCTCTGTCTCCGCACTTCGAGAATTACCTCCTCTCTCGTTGCTCGGATTCAGGGTTTAGGGCTCAGCGTTTGGGGACTCAGGGGTGTCTTGTCAAGCAACCGTCAATAAACAAGGCTGACAGTGATCGGCATCGGTTCTAAAACCCTGCGCCCTAGACCGCAAAGCTTCCAAACCGAAGCCGGAACTGCAAGCCGATACTAGCAGTTTCAATGACCCAAACAGACATCGACCATTTCGATGAAACCCCTGCACCCCAAGCCGTAAGAATCCTGGCGATGCCTTCTGCAACTATACTGAGCCCCACACCAGACCCTGGGCCCTAAACCCCAAGACCCTCCGACCCCAAACCCTTAGATCCGAACCCTTCATTTCTTTTAAAGGAATCCGATCTTGTGACGGCGAACCTCGGGTGACATCGCCCGGCTAGAGACGGGTGATCCTGGCATCACGCGCTGCTTTAGGGCTCAAGGCTTAGGAGACTACTACGGGAAGGTAAGCAACAGATTAGCTTTTTAGAGTTCCCTTTGCCTGAAGAGGAGCACCACCATCACCACTCGACGAAAACAAGACACATCCGAGATAGTCCAGCAAGAGACTCACACATCCGTGAGTCGAAAGCACCTGCCCAAAATCCTGAGAAGCCACAGTTCTATCTAGACTATGAGTCTGAGCCTTCAGCCCTAAACCTACGACCTTGAATCATGCGATCTGTCACGTGATTCATGAGACGTCCATGGCGGGCGAGGGCCTTGGGGTTGCGAAGGGCTTGTCAGGTTGTCACTCTGTAAAATGCCAGGCCACCGTCCCAAGCAACAGTGCTACATCTTGCATCCTAATCAAGCTTCACCGCGGGACCTTCAGTCACGACTCGAACCGTTTAGTTTGGACTGCAATCTCAACCCCTTGGCCCAAACCCCGACTACTATTCGGCCATTAATGCCCGTTCTCAGACCATAATCTCCCGCCCCTCAAAACCCCTTTACACCCCCCATCCCCTTTCCCTCGCACCCAGTGATGCAAGACTGGGAGCAGGTGATGCTAAAGAGTTGCCGTAACTCGGCGTCCTGTGAGGCAGCCGTTGGCACTGGGAGGCTTATACTAAGGCCAATAAGTTGTAAGGTCCTGGTCTTAGGGTTTACGGTTTCTAGTTGTGGGTCTTCTATCTTGACGTCTGGCAATTCTAACTGGGGTTCAAGGCTAAGGGAAATTTCGTGAGGGTCTATAACGGTTGGTGCGTAGGTTCGGGAAGGAGGGGGGTTCCTGCGGCACGTTCTTGCAGGATCTTGTGAAGCCCGAAAGCAGAGCACTTTGAGGAGTGCAAGGGGCACCACGCCGGGCAGGGCAGGCTTCTGTCACGAAGGCAGCGCACTGCAGCTTACAGGCATGTCCCTGTGTTCGGAAATCAGACTTATGCTGCATGATAACCCGGGTTGATGTTCCTCAAATCAGTGTGTCTCACGTTTCAAGTCTGCCAGTCAGGCAGTGTTGTGTGTCCGAAACCGCTGCAAACCTTTCTGAATTAAACTGTGGCAACCGTAGTGACAAAAATCAGATACTCACCATGGCAACAACCATGCAAAATCGACTCAGGTATACTGTTCAGACCAGGCAGGAATCTCAACCCTAGTCAAAGTGACGTAGGAACTTATATTATGAGTTATATGTGAAAGCAGAGGGACAGTCGAAAGTACCCTGCAACAGAAGAGCATCAACAGTTCTAAGAAAGTTTAGGGCATCTAGGTCTCACGGCGCTTGTCTTGTGGATACGTACAGGGGTGTCCGGCCACGAAAATTGTCGGTTCAGAGGATTACCTTGTAGAAACCATGAAGCATAAACTCCTATTCCTCGACCTGTCACACTCCCATAACCACCAAACCTGACATCCGAACCAAAGCTTTAAGCTCTGAAGCTATCAGTATGGCATTCACACCAACTTCCTAAGTTTAAACCCTAGGCTGTCTCAAGCCTTAGCTAAACCCTAATCAACCCTCATGCCCTCTCAGCAAGCCATCCCCTTCGACTTAAACCCTGGTGGCCGTTCCACTATATAAACCTGAAGCCCGCAAAGCCCCAAAACGTCCTATGCCCCACAGCCCTACACCCGACATCTGAAGAACTTTGACCCGGCCAAAACCCCCAAACCACGCAAAACCCAACAGTTTAGCGGTTCAGGGGTTTGGGGCATGAAACCCATCAACGCAAAAGCCTGAACCCGCCACTGCCTTGCCGTGGCGGAGGATGTAGGCCGCGTGGGGGGCAAAGGGGGCAACGCAGCCGCGACAGACTTGGAGGGGTCTAGGGTTCCTAGAAAGGCTATTGTTACGAGGACTTCCCGAGGGGTGTAGGGTTTAGAGGTCTATGGGGTTTTTTCGTCAAGAGGTGTATTGCCGGGTTTTTGGTGGCGAGGTCTATGCCGAGAACCGTGTTTCAATAGTGAAGGCGCCTATATGATATTGCAGTTTCGAGGAAGCCGGTGTTAGATCTGTCGCCCAGCCGCAGAAACCTTGTGGTTAGGGTTAAAGGTTTAAGCTTCAGCCTCAAGGCTTCGGGGTTCGCTTTCTTTTGGGTTTGAGGTTTCGTGCCAAGGGTGTCAGGCTTATTAGGGTTTTGGGTTTAGGGATTTAGGGTTTAGGCTCGCAGGGTCTCAGGCTTTTGGGGCACTGGGTCATGGGGGGGGGGGGGGGGGGGGATCCGCGGAGAACCCCCAGTCCTCTTGAAGGGTGCGGTACATTTCGGTACTTTTCCGAAGCACCCGAAAGCAGAAGGCGTTCCTTTGAGATCCTTACTCTGAGCACAATTGACAATTAACCTTAAAGCCCCGTTCACCTGGTTACAGCCCCCTAAATTGCGCTACTTCAGGGGCAACAAACCCTAAACCCTAAACCCCTAGCATGAAGACACCTCGGAAATATCGGTTAAAACTGATCCAGAGTTTTGGCTTGAGGGTGTGCTTAGGTGCTTGTTTGGTGGCTGCGGCTGCAACGCCTGAACCGATCAACGCGCTTTTGCAAGACAACCCGAAAATTCAGCAAGCAGCTGCGACGTACGGCCCCCTCCCGAAGGCCGTGCTTGAATCCTGCATCCCTGCTAGGAGCCGTGCGCGCAGATGCTTCTTGGCGCCAGCAAGGACCACAGGTGCTCCTGAGGCAAGGCGCTCGAAAAAGCTCGTCGCATGTTGGATTGCTTGCATGGGCTTCATGAACTTAGGGGTTCCCTCAAGTATAGGGGTCCTTATAAGAGGGATCCTACGCTCCAGGGATTTCATTAACGACGCATTCCCTCCGATAGAAGCGTGCAGCTCCAGGTCGGCCTCCAGAGCCCTTGACACTTTGGGGTTTAGGGTTTAGGTATCACTATGCTCTTCAGTCTAAGGATAGCTTCGCAAAGACTTCGCCGAGACGTGTTGAAAGGATCCTGAAAAGCTTCTAATTTGGATGCTCTAGCATAGCATAATTTGCCAGAGCACAATATTGAAGGTACTCTTGCATCGGCTTTAAGCATCTTGCACAGCTACAGCTACAAAATCCATACTGTGACGAATATCGACTGCTGGAAAAGGAACATAAGGTAGGCCCCAAGCCAATGCAAAAACCAACCCTAAACCCTAAACCCTAAACATGAAGTGAGTGGAGTCGTTGGAAACCTAATCCTTAGACCCTATAATATAGGGACCTGAATAATTAGAATAGGGTTTAGGGGTATGCTAGACTATAGCTATGATAAGGAACCTCCGAAGATATTTTGGCTTATTATTTCGGCCCCTATATTGCTCCTGATACCCAAACCCTAAACCCTGGAAAACCCTAAACCCCTAAGCCCACTAGTAAGCCTTAACGCGATTAGCGACGACCAGGGCTTTCAGCCGAACTTGGACCGAAACAGCTCGCCGGGCTTGGGTTTTTTCTTGTGGGGGTCTTATGGAGTAGGGTTGTGGGATTTTGTCTGAACATTTTGCTCGTGTTTTCGGTCTCACCATTCCTAGCAACTCCCATATAGCACCCTCAACAACTTGGCAACTATGTGGGATTCCAAACCAAATGATTCCGACGACACTTTAAGGGAAGGGATGCTGAGCATTTAGGTTCCCACACGGAACAAGAACTCGCATGGCCCAAGACCACGCACAAACACCGAAACCCTAATATAGGGGCCTTGATTCAATTAATAATTACCTATAACTACTATTTGGAGGGTCCTTAGTACAAGTATAGTACTATATACCCCAACGCCGTATTCTATTCAGGTCCCTACATTAAACCCTGACACCCGAAACCCTGAACTCGTCCTGCTCCCGTGAGACCGGAGCCGCTTACACTGCAGCGATTCCCAGAGTAGGCCTCGATGAGGGGCTTTGGGTGGTGAGAGTTTACCAGGGTCTATAGGAGTCTACTGAGTCTACTGGTGCAAGGTTTGGGGTTTACGGCTTCGGGTCTGTAGGAGTCGATAGGGTTGGGAATTACGGTTTAGGGTCTATGGGGCTTGGGCGCAGCAGTTGCGGGCTTGGGGTTGGGAATTTACGGCTGGTGCAGGGCGAAAGTCCGGGCTAGGGCTAGGGCCTAGTTTTTTCTTTTGTTTAACCCTCGCCCTCTTGCCCTCACTCTTCTTCGGATTGACAACGGCCGCAGCCCTCAACCCGGAAACCCTCAACCCTAGCCCAGCAGGACCCAAGCACAAAGCCCTCTGACCGCTTACGGCTTCTGGTTTTCAGCAAGAAACAGCCTTGTAACACTGGTGCTCGATCATGAGCCCGGGCCAGGGGAACGCAGACTAGCCCGCTGAATTCACCTTCGAACTGAAAACAACCTCAACTCTACCGCCGGCAGCAGTACATGTACACCCTCTACGCCGTCAACCTGCTGCTCTAGATCTTGGTCCGAGCCACCAGCCTCAAACCTCTAATCCGAAATATCTGGCGGATGCCGAAACACGTGGCACTGTCCCACAGCCTTGCAAGTTACAGCATATGAGCGCCTCGACCTTCACCCTACTATACATAGATAGATATAGAGATAGAGAGCTAGGTAGATAGATAGATAGATAGATAGATAGATAGATAGACAGATAGATAGATAGATAGATAGATAGATGGATAGATAGATAGATCGACAGATCGATAGATAGATAGATAGATAGATAGATAGATAGATGTCTATCTACCTATCGATCGATGCATATCTACCTATCTACCTATCTATCTAACTATCTATCTATCTATCTATCTATCGATCTGTCGATCTATCTATCCATCTATCCATCTATCCATCTATCCATCTATCTATCTATCTATCTATCTATCTATCTATTGATCTATCTATCTATCTATCTATCTTTCTATCTATCTATCCATCTATCGATCTGTCGATCCATTCATCCATCCATCCATACATCCATCTATCTATCTGTCTATCTGTCTATGTAACTATCGATCTATCGATCGATCTATCTTTCTATCTGTGTGTTTCTCTACATCGTGGCTGCGTACATATACACACACACACACCACCACTCTCCATATACGTACTGCATCCTGGAGCCCAGACCTCCTTGATCACCAACGGCTTCTCGGCCTTGGAGTTGACCTTCATCGTCTTATAGGATTCCTAAAACCTACACGCTAAACCCTAAACCCTAAACCCAAAACCCAAAACCCTAAACCCTAAACCCTAAATAAGACTAAACCCTACACCCTAAACAGAAGCTTCGGGCTTCGGCTCGGGGTGAGCGCCTGTTGTTCCACCTGGCAGTTCAGGTCGGCAGAATCCAGCATTAGTGGAAGGCCCGTCTCTTTAGGGTTTAGGGCTTAGGAAGGGTTTAGGAATCCGATAACAAGGGCCTCAGAGTTAGTCGCATAGGGCTTTGGGAGATGTTATAACGTGGTTTTCCGACTCCAATATTACCCGAAAGCCTGAGGGCCTAATGACCCTTGGACCAACCTAAAAGACGCAGGACCGTTCAAACAGAAGCCTACACGCCAGCCCTACAGTACATTCCTGGCAGCGCTCTGCGGTTTGGAGTTTGACTCTCTTCAGAGGGAATGCTTTAATCCTACACCCGGTCAGACAATGCGAAAGCAAGACCATGGGGATGCGAAACGCAGCTGCGCGATTAGGCCTGGAACCAGACAACTATAGGAAGAGTAATGATCGTCGTCTTGGAGGTAGTGGAAGTGCCAGGAACGTTCTGGTGCCGGCGGTACTAGGAGGGATTGGAAATATCAGTATCTCAGCCCCCCGCAGGACGCTCCAAGCCCAACCACTCCTGCCTTGCCAGAGCTCCGAGTAGTTCGTGTTAAGTGCTTTCGGGCCTTGCTGAGAAGCTGTGCGATCGAGGGTTTGGCAAGCCGGTTTTCTTCGTTGCCGTGTCACTATCTTTCCGATCTCAGTCACTGAGAAAGGTGTTCCGTCTGAATTTGCGAACCACTTACGGACCAAAAAGGAGCTGATCCGCGTTGCAGAAGCCTTAACTCAGTTGAGCCTGGAACCAAGCCCCTACATCATGTGCTCAGGCCCACACATCAACGAACCCCACAGCACCGGTGATTCAGTTCAACCCTCAAACCTCCCCCAAATAAGGCTGGCACTGAAACCCTTCCTGTAGACTAAGGACTCTAAGCCCGACAGAACCCCAAACCCTAAACCCTAAAACCCACGACCCCCAGACTCCTCATCACGAAAGTCCATGGATCACGCCCATTGAGGCCGACGGAGCTGAAGTTGTGCTTCATGGCAAGGCTCCTGTGGCTTTGGGCTCTACTTGTGGCTTCATGGCTTGGGGCTTATAAGGACTTAGGGTTAGGGCTTTAGGGTTCAGAGTTTAGGGGTTTAAGGCTCAGGGTTGAGGGGTTTAGGGGTTAGGGTTCAGGGTTTAGGGTTCAGGGCTCCGGGTTTAGGGTTCAGGGTTTAGGCGTTTAGGGCTCCGGGTTTAGGGTTCAGGCCTGGGAGCAGTTTGACGTAGCGGCCTTAAACATTAGAATCGGACCCTTATGAGACGTAGTTATGTAGGGACGGAAAGGGGGCATTACCTATAGGCTCCATTGAAGCTCCTTTTCGTGGCTTATATTTCGGATCCTATAAGGTAATCCCCAAAAGGAACTACAATGGAGCCTGTAGGTATTGCTCACTGCAATTCCGGCCCCGGGACCCTGAAGAGCTGCGGTGTGCGGGTCTTGGGACTTGCGGCCCAGCGTCCGAGGGATGGATTGATGCAGGGCCCTTAATAATTGGAATCGGGTTGTTGGGTATATAATACTATGTTAATGATAAGGAACTCCCCAACATAGTATAGGCAATTATTTCGGCCTCTATATCAGGCCTTGGGGGCTTGGGGTTTAGGTGGGGTTGGGGGCTTTGGGTTTCAAGCTCTGGAGGATCAAGAGGACGTTCTAAGCGGTCCTACCCGGAAGCCTATGTTAAGCCTAGGATATCCTAACTAAAGCGCGCAACCCTACAACCTTGAAGCCCCAAACCCGACAAGCCTGAGCTTGTGGATCGACGTCTTCTCACCTTGTGCCCAGGTGAGGCCATAGACCTCGAAAAGAGTGTGGGGCACTTATGGGGTCTGGGGGATTTGGCTTAGAGGTTTAGGGCTTGGGGGTTTATAGGGTTTCGGAGAGGAGGCGGGGTTGCAGATGCAGTCTGAAAGGAGACATGCCACAACCGGTTTGTTTTGCATGTTTTGAAAGTCTTGCGGTGTTGGGTTCCGGGGTTTATCGGGATTCAGGTTTTGGGGTTCAGGATAGATCTGTGCTTGACCACCCGTCTTTAAACTTCATTGCTATCACAGGAGCCTTTAAACTATAAGCGCCAAAACCCGAAACCCTCGAACCCTCAGCCCTCAACAGGTTCAAAGAGGGTTTTCCGCCACCTCGACCCCTTGGGTTGATCCGGAGTCAGATGTTTCTTTCTTCCTGAAGTTCTCTCTAAGGCCCCCAGCATAATATCAAGGTTCAGGCTTTAGGACTGAAGATTTATTCATCGAGTCGATATCTCTGTGGTCGGAGAGTTCTGCGAAAATTTCCAAGACTTCGAGAAGTCGAAAATACGGATGCGCCCTTTTGGGCTTACAGGCTTTGTTGATCAGGTCTTGACGGAAGGTCTTAGGGTTGACCGAGTACGAAACCTCGGGTCGTAGATGAGTACGTACACCCAAACTGTGTAGGTTTGCAGGTGTATAGGGAATTGCAAAGCCCTCCGCCTAAGCAAGCCAACGTGCTGAAGCAGCTTGCAAGGCAGCCAGACAATTTTCTCGTCCCAAGATGCATGCAGTAGAAATGTACAAAAACAGTAAACGAGACAGACCTTCATAAAAGGTTCCGTTGGGTCGGCGGCTCATGCATAGTGGACGTCCAAGTGGACGTCCAGAGCCCTGCGCCCTGGAAAGACGAACAAATGTTGAGAAGGCCTACCTTGGACGGACAGTCGCTATTCAAACTTCAAGCAACAGCTGAGTCTAAACGCAATCATTGAAACCGCTGGCCTGCAAACATGGACCCGAAGTTGAGAGGGCAACAGTGCAAAACAGCTGCCCCTATGTTGCAGATCAAAACAACCGTGAGGTTTGGGTCGTAGAGGTCCATCTTGCGAGCCTATCTGTGATTGCGCACTCATTTCTGAGCTGATGCAACAGCGGGGTGTGACCCCAGACCTACAAATTCAAGCAGGTTGGGAAATCGACATTGCAGTCGCAGATGGCTTCATGCTCGGCAGACTGGGAAACAAAAAAGACAACGCTCTCTGCAGTTCGGGTGCTGCAGTTGACAAGGCAAACCGTACGAGGGTTTCTTGCGTTTTGAAGCAACTAGATTACTAGATTCCTAGATCACCACATCCTTGAATCCGAAAGAGGCGAGCTACTGTGGTAGCTCGCGGCGTATTGACGGGGCGTGCAGCAGAACATCGCTCTCTGCAGCTGGGATTCCATCGAGAACTCTTGCAGGTGCCAAAGGGCACACGTCATGGGCCATGACGGCTACATCACGTAATTCTAGCTATCGTCTTTCTCGATATCCTTCTACGGCAACTGGAAACACATCGTTGCACCCAGCACAAAGAGGTGCACTGTGCTGTTCTGAACAAGCTTCTATCTGCTACCCGAAGACGTTCCGGAGAAAAGCCAACCACTCACAGCACTTCTGGCATCTGGACTTCCCAACTCCTTAGGTCTCCAGTTCCCTTATTAACGGAGGGTTACGCTGTGGCGCATGGCACATTATATGAATAACTTAAATTAAAAACCTCAACCCTGAACTTGGCTCTGAATCCCCCTCCAGAGTCGGCCTGGAAGAACGATTGCCAGAAGCACCGACAGAATGTTGATATAAACTTCCGCCCGTCACAGAGGCCGCACAAGCTCAGTTCGTCTACAGCACGAGAGATGGTCCCGCTCTGCCATGCCTTTGACGGAGACAGGGACATCACGCAAGCACATGGAAGAGAGACTGAGAGATTCTCCTTGTGAGACTGCTGTGACGGCAAGACGAATGCTTCAGGCGGTCACCTCAAAACTGCGGCCTGGAAACGCGACAACAGGAGGAGGGAGCTCCAACTTGATACGATGTACTTCGGCTCGGATATGCGGAGGAAGCCGGTGCATGCTGCTCTCAACCAAATGCCTTGGCTTGGGATGACCATCTGACGGGTCCAGCGCACTGCCGCTGCGTTATCGTCCCAAGTGTGACTCAATCGTAACTTCGTGACAAATAGAACGAGACCCTGCTGATCTTGAAGCCTTGAACATGCCGCACAAGCTACACCACTACCCTGGCCAAGGCGCATGAAAGACATCCTCATCGGCCGAAACCTGAACAGGTCAATGGCCTCGCATTGGGTATCGTTCATTTCTGCCTGGAGGAGCTGGAGCAAGCGGTCGACGCGTGGCATGAGGCCTTCCGCCGCTGCCTTCTTGAAGATGAACGGCAAGAAGGTGGCGAGAAGCTCTTGGTCGCTTGCGTCAAGGAGACGCTGGCGTAGCCGACAGTCTGGCTTCGACATCGCACGATGCGGGAAATGGCAGTAAGCGCATGCCGTGCCCGATGGGCACACTCCGCCCTTGGAGATGTGCACGCATGGTCTGGTGCAGAAGTGCGGGTGTCCGAAACTGCCGATGCC
>CAJNDV010031107.1:185443-199211 GCA_905221635.1 Symbiodinium sp. CCMP2456 | reverse complement strand
TGCGGGTGTCCGAAACTGCCGATGCCGAATCGTAGGTTGGCAGTATTGATCTCAGCCACCTCTGGAACTTCTAGGCCCGGTGGTGGACGAATCTTGTGACTGTTTGAAGGCAAAGCGAGTGGTTGGCTTGCGCTGTGCTCCGCAAGTACCGGGGCTGCCATCGGTTGCACCCATCCCCATGATTGACCTCGGCAGCATGCTTCTGTGTGGGGTCTCAGGTTCATCACTGTAGCAGGTTTCCGGAGAGCACAGATTTAAAAAACAAAACAAAAAGATGATCTCACAGTCCCGGGCACGAGACGGACCTAGTACGGTCGTCAAAGCTGCTGGCATACATACCGCCATTGTTTGGAAGGTACCGCAAGCTATGCGGAATGGCTAGGAGGCAGGCTGGCTGGGATCACTCAGCTCATCGGGAATTTCCAGGCTTCTGATCAGTGGAACCAAACCCCGAAGCTTGCATCTGCTCTTGCCGCTAAGGCAGACACGTCCCAGAAGCGGAGAACCGACTTGCCAACCTGTATGATGATTTCAGGCTTAAGGTTTATATTGTAAAGTTTTTGGAACGGTTTGGGGTGCAGGGCTCAGGCTTTTGTAGAAGCGGTTTGGGTTCAGAGCATGTCGGGAATCATGTTAGAAAACGGTGATTGCAGGTTCTGCTGTTTTCTTTCTATACAAAGTCGCTTCCTGTTCTTCCGCCGAATCATTAGTGTTGTGCCCTTGCCTGCGTTACTTTATGCTCAACCAGGCCTAAAACAAAACCTTGAAGTCCTTACCCAAACAATAACTGCTAGACCCTATGCCCAAAGGCCCTGTACCGCCAAAGAATGCAGCTCAAAACCCAACACCCAAAACCCTGAACCTGGAAAAGCATGGGTGCTCACACCACTGACCGAAGCAAAAAGGCAGACAAGCACAGTCTCAACCAAATGCTTCCACATCAGGTTTAGTATTTAGGGTTTAGGATCATCTAAGTCAGATGTTCTAAGTGGATACCTTGATCCCACATTGCAAGCCCCCAGCCCTAAATGCTAAGCCTAAACCACAACACCTGAAATCCTCAACATCTAACCCTAAGACTCAACCCCAAAAGCTAGAGGCCCTAATAGTTGGAATAAGGTTTTGGGCTATGTTAGAAGGAACCCCAAAGATACTCGAGGTAATTATTAAAGCACCAACATTAACCACATCAGCTCTGCTGAACCGAAAAGCACCTAAACCCCCAAAGGGTGCTTGGTACTGTTATCGGGGGGATACTTTTAGAAATGCTAGTAAGGATTCCTAATATAGAATCCCTACATCTACTACAAAGGTACATAAGACCAGTTGGGACCGCAAGAACCCTAGACCCGATCTTGTAAGGACCAAAGACCCACGATGCAAAGTACAGGACAACACAGCTCCTTTGAAGCAAACTGCTGGTACTTTTCCCTTGTAGCCCTGCGCCATCAACCGGTAGTATCATACCCTTCATAGCCCAGCCCAAGGACCGTTTATGAAAACCTGACACAAACCCTATTGAAACTACTGGACCATATGGATAGTTCTCTAAATTGGAGTCATTTGTTGGTAGTAAGGCACCCTTATAAAAAAGGACCCCAAAAGGGAACCTAATTTTCGAGAACTGACCATCTACAAACCGTACAGAACCCTAGATCAAGGCTCGAATCGCCGTCCTCGATGTTCTGGAGCATGAGCTTCGACACGAAAGGCACGGCCTAGCAGCAGATTATGGGCTCGGGCTTGCGGGAGTTCAGGTTGTAGGAAATTTTAGCTGACTTAGGGCTGCGGGTTTAGAGGTGGGTTAGGGTGTACGGTTTCTAGGTGTCCGGGCACTTTTCGGATGCATTGGGTTCCGAAGGTGTTCGTTCAGGTCGCTTTGCGTCTTGGGTTTAGGGTTCAGGGTGCTAAGGTCTACAGTAAAACTACCAAAACCTACCTTTTGTATGTTCTTGTTATAAGCCCGAATGTGGAATTTATAGGGTCCCTAAACAAATGTAGGTTCTGGCGGGTGGAGGTAGGGTGTATCTTAAAATCTGAAGACAACAACTACCGCGCTGTAGGGCTGAAGGCTTTAGCATGCCTGAGTTTAGGGGCTAAGTTACCCCCGCCCGACTCATACACTAGGCGTGTGCGCTTGGTGTTTGGGTGTGGGGTTTAGGGTTTAGTTTTTGGAATTTTAAGGCTTAGAGTTTGAGGGTTTGATACAGCGCAAACCGCGAAACTGCAATGCTTCTCTAACTCTCAAAATGGCATTGGTCAGGTCGCCGGCTGACCGTTCGAGAAGAGCGTGCACATTATTATAACCCCAAGACCATGAAGCCAAAGCTCTAAACGCTGCAAGAATCAAAGCTGAAGGGAGCGCCAGGTCTGAAGTTCAAGTTGCAGGGCCCAAAGCCTTAAACCCCAAAATGCTAAATCGCTGGTTGTAGGGCCTCCGGCAAGCCTGTATATAGGAAACCCAGGACCTCCAAAAAATCTCACCATGGGAGCAGCCCCGATCATCATGCAAGACTAATGTAGGGGAGTTACGAATTTGTTATAGGGCTTGGGGTATATCATACTATCAGAATAAGGAACCCCCAACATAGTATCGGTCCTTAGTTAGGCTCCTATATTAACCGATGACAAACAGTGCATCTCCGCTGAAGGAAAAATCCTTCAGCACATCATTTAAAGCACCCTGCCCTATGGCGAATTACTGTGGACAGCGCACTACGTGTTCCATGAGTTGTATGCTAAAGTGCAATCAGAATGCTATTCATGATGAAGCGGCGAATGCATGCATGGATGTATACATGCAAACAAATACATCCACAAAGTCGATGTATAAGCTATCTACGTGGATGTGCATTACGATCAATCAATCTATCTGTCTACTATCTGTGTTCTATCTATCTATCTATCTATCTATCTATCTATCTGTCGATCTGTCTATCTATCGATCTATCTATCTATCATCGAATTATCCATCTATCTATCTATCTATCTATCTATCTATCTCCCTATCGATCGATCTGTCTATCTATCTATCTATCTATCTATCCATCTGTCTATCTATCGACCGATTATCTGTCTATCTGATGCTCTATCTACCTATCGATCTATCTACCTATCTGTCTATCTACTTATCAATCTAGCCATCTATCTACCTAGCTACCTATCTACCTATCTATCTGTCTCACTACCGATCTATCGACCGACCTATCTATCTGACTATCTGTTTATCTATCTATCTATCTATCTATCTATCTATCTATCTATCTATGTATCTATCTATCCACCTATCTATCTGTCTAACTATCTATCTATCTATCCATCCATCCATCCATCCATCTATCTATCTATCTATCTATCTATCTATCTATTCAACTAACAAACTATCTATTTCTCGATACATCTGTCTATCTATCGATTTACCCATCTAGCTATCTATCTATCTATCGATCTATCTCACTAACTATCGAGCTATGTATCTATCTATCTATCCATCTATCTACCTATCTGCCCATCTATCTATCTATCTATCTATCTATCTATCTATATATATCTATATATATATATATGCATACATACATACAGACATGCACAAATACTGAGGCAGATGCCAGTACCTAAACATGTGAACGCAAGTGTGTTCGCATGTGTGCAGCCATGTACTTGTGCTTGTGTTGATAGGCAAGTCAGGCAAACAACACGGCTATGAACGACACATGTATACCTTTGCAAGTCAAACTGTTGCCCCAAGCTATGCAGCACATGCACATCGTTTTCTATAGTATGCATCTGATTACATAAACCACTCTTAGTCGGCTTGTGAGCCAAGAAAGCCTGCACTTCTGAAGATGAGAAAGCCTCACGATGGAGGGCACTCCAACTGCACAGGTACAGGATCGCAGCACGGCGCCTTGCCTGCAGACGGTTTCAGTTTATGTTTTTGGATGTCGGTCGATTCAGCAGTAGTCTCAAAGAAGGCTCTCTGTACAACAAGCTCATAAAGGGGGTACAATACGGTACCGCAGCCTGACATAGCCTATCCTTAATGACAGCACCCTTTGACAGCAGCAGCAGTGTACTCCACAGCCTTCCTACAGGAAAAATCAGCGAATGCAGAACATGCCTAGGTGTAATCCGTCAAAAGCAGAACACACACAAGCACATAGGACACTTGGCAATACAAATGGCAGCAGTGGCATTTTCAACGACCAACCAGCACAAGCTTTAGCGCCACGGTCGCACCGGGCACTGCCTGGCATCCGATAAGCTAAGCTCAACAACCCCGAACTCTAAAAGCACCAAAACCCTCCGAGCCCTACCGTAGCCTTCGTAGCAGAGGCCCCCGTAAGATCCTTGAAAGGATCCCTTTCCGGAACCCTCCTAGTAGGATCCCTTGAGGGCCTGCTCAATGCTCTTGAATCGGAGCTCGGCCCATCTGATGACGCCTCGGCTCCTGGGACCAAGATCCGCATGCGCGTATATTCTTACAGGCTACTGTAGGGTTTGTAGGGCTTAGAGGGCTAATGGGGCTTATATGGTCTATAAGGCTTTTATGGTGCGTTTATAAGGTTCTTCTATGGCTTTGTGACCAGAACTGGACAAGAAGTAAATTGTGGTGAAGTATGCACTTCGCTTATATAGAATACCTTAGGAACCAAGGCATAGTAGTGCTCATTCCTCTGCAGGCTTCTATATTATTCGACAAACTTGGTCTCTAGGTGACCGAAGCCCTAACCCCCAAACCCAAAGCCTTGGTCACCAGGTATGCCTTGCACACGATTACCAGGACCATAGCCCTAATACAGAGGTCGGGAATAAGTTCCTATACTCTTCTACAAGATTCCTGGCATAATTAGAGTGTGTGTGTTAATCTACACCAGAAGCCCATTCTGGCCATTAAGGCCCCGGGTTTCTTATGACCCACCTGCTACGCCCTCTGCCCCTTCCAAGCAGTACAAGCCATACACGCAGAACCCCAGGTCTTCAAACCTAAGCCATAAACAACAACCCGAGACAACAACAACTCGAACTGGTAAGGCCTAGACTTGATCCTTAACCTTACAGTGAAGCCCCCCGAATCCTTTCTATAAGGACTCTTATTTTAGGATTACTCCACCTACAGTATCTTCATCCCACCGGTACAGCCCTTGAGAAACCCTAAAACCGAAACCCGCAAGACTAAACCCTAAACCCTAAACCCGAGAGCCTAAATAAACCTTAAACCCGAAAAACTGAACCCTCTCTATCCAATCGCAGCTTGAACCTCAATGATACTCGTGTGCAGGGCGCATTTTTTCGTCGACAAGGCTCGTCTTTTCGTGGGCGGGGCCGGGCAGTTCCTTTTCCAGTCTCGGTTAGGGGTTCGTTCAAGGTTTCGTTTAGGGTTCTGTGAGGGTTCCGGTTAAGGTTCATTTCAAGTTCGCCTAGGGTTTCGCTTAGGGCTTCGGGGAGATGGTAAACAGTGTATGATTTTAATGTTTTGGGAGTCTCTGGGTGGGCGGGTATGTTTCCATGTTGCAAACAGTAAGCTCGACTGGTCTACTGCTCGATCCGGAACTGCTGAACCCTAAACCCTAAGCCCTAAACCCTAAACCCTGCTGAACCCTAAACCCTGAACCCGAAAGCCTAGCCGCCAAACCCGAAAGCTCAGGGCTGGTCCCAGCCAGGGCAGCAGCACCACGGACTTCGCAAGATCTGGGCGGTTTAGGCTTCTGGGTTTAGGGCTCATGAACAGCACTCTGCCAGGCTCGCTCTTAAGGGTTGCGAGCCATGGGGCTATAGAGTGCAAGATGCTTCGAAGGATTGCTAGGCTTTAGGAAAGCTTGAGGTTTAGGCTCTAGGAAAATCTGCCATTTTCGGGCTTCGCGGCCCTCGTCCATTTGGCTGCAAGGTTTGGGACCCTGGCTTCTCACGGAAGCTATGGCTCTCTCGCAGGACTAGGGTTGGGAGATTCTTCACTTAGGGTGTCCGGTGTCGTTGGGGGTTCAAGGTTGCCATTTAACCCTAAACCCTAAACCTTAAACCCTGAAGCCTATACCCTGTACTTCAACCCTAAACTAAACCCTATACCCTAAAACTGTTATGGGGTTCTTGAGTGCGGGTTTAGGGCTCATTTAAGGCCCACAGACCCCGGCAGCCCCAAAGCCTTAACACCCCAAATCGAATATAGGGGCCTTATAAATTAGATAGGGTTCCTTTAAGGGGTTCCTTAAAAGGGATACTTTTCAGAGGGGCCTTAATAATTAGAATAGGGTTTGGCCGTATACTATACTATAATTATAGCCGGGGGCCCACAAAAAGAGTATAGAAATTAAGGCTCCTACACTGTTATACTTACACTTCAAACTCTAGGCTGTAAAACCACCCTAAACCCTCAAGGTCAAACACCAAACCCCAAAAACTACGGACCCTAAAAACCCCTAAAACCCCTAAACCCTAAACCCCTAAAACCCCTAAAACCCCTAAAACCCCTAAAACCCCTAAAACCCCTAAACCCCCAGCTTTCTCGGAAGCTTTGCACACCAAGGCAGTGGCGCACCAGATGGCTGTAAGAGAGCTGCATGCTCGAGCGATGGCATCGACCTCTCGACAACCCTGGAGGTTCCCCTAAATGCTCGAAAGGCCAAAAAGGCCAAAACCCCAAAGCCTACCATAAATGACTACTACAGATTTGGAGCGTTTTGGATGGCATCGGCCTCGGGGCTAGCTTTACAGGCTCCAGAAACTAACTACAGGGGTTTAGGATTTAGATGGATTTAGGGTTGGTCTATAAGTTATTGCTGTAAGGGTTAGTACAAGGGCTACTTTCAATGTTCCTCAAGGTTCGGAGGATTTTTTGGGATTTGAACCTTTGTTTGGGAAGGGGGGTTCAGGGTGTTTAGGCTTCTGATGTCTATGACATCTATGAGTTGGTTTAGGGTCGGTAATTCGTATGGTTCGAACACAAGCCACGCAACCAGTAAGCAGGCAGGCACGCAAGGGGATTTTCGCAATGCAGCTTGAAGCATCGATGCTGAGTAAGAACGAATAATGCTGGCTTCTGGCGATCATGGATCTCGGGGCAATGCGTCTGTGCATGCGTCACAATTCGGTCTTACCCTACTGTATGTGTCCATGGTCCCTACAACCTACACTCTGAGGGTCCTTGGCAACGGGTACCACAAGGATCAGGGCATGGCATGTCAGGGTCCAAGTCCACATATAGTAAATACCTCGACCCCTTCCAGGCCTAAGTATGTATTCGTAATATGGGCACACAGACTGCTAATTAAGAAAAAGCCTCGATAGTCGTATCTTGGGCTTGGGGGAGAAGAGAGTGTTGAAGGCTTCGGTTTTGGATTCTCGTGTTGGTTTGGAAGATGCGTTGTCTTCTGCCATTTGAAACGAGGGAAGCTTCGCCCCCAATTGAGGGATCTGCTGTATAATTGGAACAGCAATCTGACGCAACACATGAAGAAATGAATTCGTTTAGGCTGTAGGGTGTGGGGTTTGAGATCTCCTGAGTTCTAAGCCCTCATTGCACTGTGTAAACTCTGTGTTAAATCCCGCCTTCGTTATTCAGTAAACTGTAAGCTCGCAATCAGGAAACAACAAAGCCCAAAGTGGCTAGGTTAGAGTATCACCTCTATCCGAACCGGCAACGCCCTGCTGTTGAGCAACTTCCAGGAAGCCCAATGACTGAGGACCCCTATACAGATGATAAGTACGTGTAAGACCTAGATGTCCAATCCATACCCATAAATCAAATCCTTCACCAAGCCCTCCACTTTAAACGCTTTCGAAGGTGATTCCAGGGCCCCGGACACCGACACAAGGTCACTCTCACGAGGTTCGGAGATGCCCTGTGCACACACGATACAAACTACGGTTTACAGCGCGAGCACTACCTATATGAAGGACCTGCTACTTACTGCACACCAGCACTCAATGCATACTATGAAAATTAGTCTTGCTGTTGCTATAGCTACCACCACCGCTACCGCCGCTACCACTAAGACTTTGCGCACTTGAGGACAACTCGTTCAAGAGTCGTGCTAACAATGACCAGGCAGAAACCAACAGTACATGGCATTATTGAGGAGACGACAGGGGAGGATGACAGACATGAGGACGAAGCTTGAGACGTACGTGATGTCACTGCCGTTGGTAATTACTTCTGAAGATGATGGAGACATGGCAGCTTGCAGCTGATGTTAATGTGATGATGGTGGCGGTGCTCCTGTGGCTGCCGATGAAGAAGAATTCTATGATGATGCTGATGATGACGATGACGATGATGATCGTGCTGGTGCTGATGATGATGATGATGATGACGAGGAGGAGGAGGAGGATGTGCACATAGCAGGTAGACGAGGAAGGGAGGACAGGAGGAAGACGAGTAGGAGGAAGACGACGACGACAAAGACGGCGGCGGTGACGACGGCGAGGACGACGAAGTGGACAATGGAGATGCTTGCGATGGTGATGTCGTGGATGGTGGTGCAATGATGGCCCTGTCGTGGCGGCGACTACAAGCATACTGTAATGGCTGCGATCAACCAGAAGTTGCCGTGAATGCATCGTCGATGTCGTCTGTTCCGGTCTTGATGGCCAAACACTACATAGCATCTCTGACTGCCAGTCTGCATTCTGTCAAACGCGCAGTACCGCATACAAACAGCGGGTTCCTGATGCAACCGTGAGAGGGAAGATGACGACGACTGGCATGACATGATGGCGCAGATAATGTCGTGAATGATGCTGATGGTGGTGCAGGTAATGAAGGGGACGAAGAGGAGGAACAAACCGATTACCACCACGACTGCGGCACCAGCACCAGCCCAACCGTAGCAAGACCATGTAAGTCAGCAGCGCGGTGGTGAGCATGTGTCCATGCCTACTTGCAGATTCTCCGTTTATACTTTCCAGACAGCTCGCCTGCAGCAGCAGGCCGTACAGCCCGGGTATGCCAGAGCTCGAACCTCAGAACGGGTGGGCTCGTTGCAATCAAGAGGCCTAGTATATCACACTACCCTTTTATGGGAACGGTGCTTTCCGTTCTATAATTATAATGTTGGGCAACAGTACAATTTCTTCAAGGAGCCTTGCTTTCTTGGCAGGGCCTGCGGGTGTTTAGCAGGTGTAAGTTCCGGCTGTTGCGATCCGAGAGCCCCTTCTTTTCATGTTGCGACAACTCCTACTTGTGCGAGCAGATGTGGAGAGACATCTCCTTGCATTCGTGGTGGCTCGCCTATTCGGTCGGTTCACATCTCCACGGTTTAGGGCTTCAGAGTCTCATGGTTCTAGGCTGGGTATGAGAGATTGTGGGATTTCAGGGTTGCAAGGTCTCTATAGAGCTAAACCAACACTCCCTGAATTTGGATTGTAGGATGTCTGGGTATAGGTTGCAGGGTTCAGGTGTATAGCGGATGGCGCCCGCATGTGGCAAAGATCCGACCGCTTTTTCCTCCGCCTGCGGCGTGCCATCAGCCGACGCAGTGAGACCTGGAAGAAAGGGATGGTGCAGGGTAAGCGCGGCGCCGAGTTTAGAGGGAGGCTGAATCGTCAGAATACGGTTTTGGTGATATTCTACTACGAGTACTACTGTTCTTTCGGGACTATCAAGGGTACACTATGCCTCATTTTCCCGACCCCTATGTTTCAGCTTTGTTTAAAAGGCCCTTCAGGGCATCGGGCATTAGGTCTTCGACTGAAGGGCTCAGGAGCCAAACTAAAAAACTGCCCACGTAATAATAATAATAATAATAACAACAACAATAATAATAATAATATACGGGCCGCAATAAATACGCAGAGTAGAGCGTTGCGGGGTATATTATGCTATATAGTCATAATAAGGAGCCACCAAAATAGTATTGGTAAGTATGCGACCCTTATCTTACGGCCTTACGACTTATGCCACAGAAGACACCCCCGGCTCCCGAAAGCCTGTGACGATGAAAGCATGCGAAACTGCACCCGCCAGCCTTGAAAGCCTTCAAGAAGAATGGTCTCTGCCCGTTCTGCAATGATGCAGGCAACTTCGAACGCTGGCAAGAGCCGCCCTGAAAGCCCAGACGCCGAGGACAAGACACCCATGTACAGCAGGCAGGGGGTCAAAACTCGGACATTGGACGTGTTGAAGGCTTCAGGCTCAGGGACTCCGGCCTGGCTTGACACCGTCACTGCCCTCAGCTTCCAGGCTTTGACACGGAACAGGGCTCTTGGCGATAACCGCTAATAGTCCTGGGCTGTATCTCATCCCCCAGGTCCCAAGCACTCGGAGCCCGGTACCGAGAACCCAGCCTTCTTACCATCCACAGCAAAACCAGCAGAGCCACGTTGCCCAATTTTTGGTTGTGTACTATCGATTCCGCATGATAGATCATGCTTGAGGGCCGATCTTTGGATTGAAATTGAGCTGACGATGCTCAGGCCCAAGTCAACTGGACCCAAAAGCTGCGGAGAAGCAACGGACACACCCGGCTGGCTTCACTTCAGGGCCTCTGGGACTCGGGGCATTCCTAAAACCCTCCAACCGGAATCCGAGGGTTGACGGCTTGTGGCTTCAAAATGATAGAATCTGTCAAGTTCCCTGGGACCACCTTTTTGCCTCCGATGTCTTCGCCGATGCCCGGACCTACAACGCCCTTCTGCGTAGCTGTTGGAACGCTCCAAGAGCTACCGAGAAGTGCTCCACAGGAGAAGGGACCCTTGACACTAAAGGCTAGAAGCGGCAAAGCGCATCAGTTAATCATGGCTGTAGTTCAGGGCAACGAGGTGATCAATAAAGCAGAGCATGATCCGTCATCAGTTGTGCAGGTAGAGGCGTACTTCACTTGGCGTGCAGTTGCATGCAGGGAGGCGGCGCTGGCTGCTAGCTCTTCAGCAGAACACCTCAAAGGCCAAGGTGCAAAGCTCTTCAAAGAGGGTGCAAAGAGCTTGGGCAGAAGCAACAATGCCATTGACGGAGGAAGATACCGGCGAAGCTGAAACTACGACCTGCATGATAGCCAGGTCTCCACATCCAGGACTTCTGGTTTTCAGAAGCCCATTATAGTATGAGCCCCTTCAATTTCCCCCCCTTCGAAATGCTTCACAATAGTCTCTTGGGTTTCTACCACCGAATGGAAAGCAAATCCTGAATAGAACCCAGTCGCATAGGCAGCAAATGATCACGTACAAGCCGACGCTGCCCAAAGCGGGCCGGATGTCAATGCCTCGGTTTTTTTGCAGGGACGATAAGGGGACACTGTTACCAATTATTCAGACACCCCTATAAAGCCCCTAAGATTCAGGATAACAGGATCTGCTAGGTTTCAGGGTCAGGGCTTTAGCCTTGCATGGGCTCAGCCACCTACCTGTATGTCAGTTAATCGCATCCCGTCTTGCCTTTTTCAAGCCAGAAAGCCTGAAGAAGCTCTTCGTAAAGCTCTAAAGGTAAGCTCCCTTCAAAGCAAAGCTAAGCTTCGTCTTGAAAGCGCCACACCGTGGTGGAGAAGTTGTCGATGTCGGTGCCATCCCGCCTTGTTACTGGCTTTAAGTTTTAGGGGGCTGGGGTTTTAGTGGAGCTGGTGTTTAGGTTCCAGAGTTTGCGGGGGTTTTGGCTTAAGAGTTCTAGGGAATGCGAAAACATGAAACACTACTCCTGATGTTTACTGTACAGTCGCAGTCTCAACTGATGCTGAGGGCTGTACTTTGCACAGCCTGCGACCCAAAATGTGGACTCTGTTTTCTCGGGAAGCATGACTGTGGCTGCGACGACTTTACTGACAGTGATGACTAACATTGCTGTTAGTTTCACGAATAGTGCCTTTCTCCTTGTGTGGCACGTTCTTTAAAGACTAGGCGAGTATCTCTGATGCCGAAATCTGCAACCATGCTGCGAACAGTGCGGACAGGGCTGCCACAGTCAAGGCGATGCTGATGGACACAGCTATTGTCAGCTTCAGGTGCCTCATGGGCTTCGGGCTTAGGGCATAGGCGGTGGGAGGAGGGCATTTTCTTTCAGCCGAAGCTGCTCGGTTCAGGGTTTCAGGCTAGGGATTACATAAGTCCCTCCCTGCGGGGGCAGCGGCCTCATCATTCAAGGCTCCTCTAACGCAAGTGCCATCTGGGCCTGGCACACAAGAAGCCGCAATCCTAAATCTCGAGAATTTCTGCAAGCCTATCATTTATTGTCAAGAGAGGAGTCGACTAAAGCCAACCGTGCTCCGTCATTCAACACCCTACTACCAAGAACTTGGTTCAACTTCTTCTCCCTGGAGAACCTCAACGCCCAAAATAATAGGCAACCGTGCGTAAACGAGCGCCTTTGGCAAAGTAGTTGCGAAATCATTCTACTATTGTTATGACGAAGTCAAAAAAGTCACTGTGACCATTATTAGTCCGAAGGCATAGATATCATGGTTTAGACTATGGTTTAATGATTATGATAAAGGTTTATAGGACTATGAAGGGCTTCCTGTGCTAGATTGTCTCGAATGGCGTGTAGATGGGTAGTTTAACTTATATAAAGTCGATAACTTGTCGATGCTTAAGCCATATAATCTAAGGATAGCGACAAGCATCCATTCCCAAGTTGAGGATTCGGCGCACCATCTTCCCCCGGAGGCTTTATCCCGGTACATCGTTCTCATATGCAATCTTTCGACGACTATATGATATATTATATTTAATCGTCTTGTTTATGTGACAAGCGAGCTAGTCTTGAACCCCTAAAAGTCAACCGATCTCCCGGGGCAGGGTTTATCCTTATATAAATCCTGTGTATATAAACCCTAAACCCCTCCACCGTAAACCTTAAACCGTGACTCTGCACAGGCTTGTATGTCGGCCGAACACTTTGCCGCCTTCTGCAGGGCTCTGTGCCGGACAATATCAACAAGCCCTAGAAACCCTAATGCCGTTGAATCCTAAACCTTATAACCCGTAAGCCGCCAGGCTTCTTTGGTCGCTGTTGTAACTTATAACACGATGGACCCTGAAAGAGATATATATATATATATACGTATATATGTATGCTATATATCATGTATATATATATATATATATGTATGTATGTATATATATATATAGATGGGTTAGATAGATGGTGATATATAAATATATATATATATATGTATAAGGGGTTCAGGGTTTAGGTTGAGAGTTTATGGTTTATAAGTAGATATCCTGGCAATCCCTCGAAATCCTCTGTCTTGGTATAGCAACATAGCCTGGTATACATCGTTAAACATATCGGATGGCTTCGCTGCCCGGTGGGTATAATATGAAACATCTAGTAGTTCATGTGCATACACATATATGTTTTCATCTTAGATAATCTTGTGGGTCATATAGATTCTATATAGGTTTATGTTAAATGTATAGGAACTCATGCTGTGCGGGCTTTTGCCCCAATGGCTCGGTCGAGCTCCGCATCACCTTGGAGGACCGGATGATTTTCACTTCTGGGATTCTGTAGCCTAACTTGCAGGATTAATAAGTGTGATCGGTGTTTTCGGGGCAGGACTTGGCTACGACGGTGGATGACGTGCGATGATCTTATATGAATCGATGGGGTGTGACTCGACAGCACCAAGGTCAGTTCCCATTCGGTGATTACTATGGGAAGCAGTGTAGACTATTGTGCCATCCAAGGCACCTGGCTATGCTGAAATATGGCATGGTTTCTTTAGAAGTGCCCCGCCATGTCATTCCTTGCTTTAGCGATGCTGAAGCTGTGCACGGCAGGTTTCCTGATTGTTGCCGACAGTGCTGCACTTTGAAGCTCGAGGGTCCTGTTTGGAGG
>CAJNDV010031107.1:155122-175851 GCA_905221635.1 Symbiodinium sp. CCMP2456 | reverse complement strand
CCTTTCCTGTTCCGGCTCCTTGGGACGGCACGGCTGGAGAGGCCTGAAGAGTATGAAGAAACAGAAGCACAGCTTGCGACCAGCTTGGCTCAGGTAACAGCCGGTAACATTGGAAGAAGCCGTTAGTGCAGTGGGCAGGCGTCTTGGGGGTTACCTCAAGTACCCTCCACCTAATCTTTTCCCCTGCAGTCCAAACGGTTGTAACCACCCGCTTTTTGCGTCCACTTTCCACCCCCATGCCTTCCGGCCCTCAGCAGCCGAGGCGGGCGGCGTAGCGTTAAAATTATAAACGCCACACGATTGAGGAATCCTCCACTACGCGCTCAAACCTCGACTGTTCAAACCCAGACTCCGGTCTCGTATGCAGCAGGCGAGCTCCTGACACCAAGCTTTTTTGGAGGGGGAGGGGGAGTGTTAGCCTGCGTGAAGGATTCCTATAACAAGGGCTCCCTAACTCCTATAAGGGCTCCACAAGGAATTGCATAGGGTGAGGAAGGAGCGGGGCAAGGGGTATTCACACCAAAAACACGTGGGTGTCAGGCTCGGGTTTGGAAGCTTGGGTTTAAGGTGTTTGATACAAGGTTTCGAACTCTTGGTTTGGGGTTTCGAATTCACGGTTTGGAAGATCAGAGTGTGAGAAGGTTTGTGTTCTAGGAAGAGGCGACTCTGCTGGACGTAAGCAGCCCATGTTTCTCCTGTTGCTTCCCGCATTAATTAGAGGTGTTGGCACGCTACTGCTTTCTATTCTGTAGTTATAACACAAACTTGCGGCAATCAGAACCCCGTGAACCTAAGCCATATATAACGCATAAACGCTACATAGAGATAGATCTGAGGACACCTGGGGCTTCTGGCTCCAGTAAGAGGAAGCTATGGGAAAGAATGTCAAGAATAATTCCTTATGGAGCATTCGGGGCGTGAAAGAACCAACTTCGCAGGCACATAGAAACAAGCAGCACTGCAGGAAGCGCTGTGCCGTCATCTCAAACATGCGATAAAGTAACATGGCTCGCCCTCAACACGCCTGCAACGTCCTTGGTCTACATGGCAGCATCTGGGAATCTAGCCAGAAAGTTGCAAGGGCTAGACATGTTCCACCTGACCATCATGTGGAGCGACGGCAAAAGCTGAGCAACTACAAAGCTGGCTTTCCGTACCGTTTCGACTGTTATGTAGTTCATTGTCGAGCCTCGCAGGACATGGACATGACCTACAAGCCTGCGAACAAAGGCTCGGCAGTTGAACACTCCTCGACACCCATTTCTTCACATGGCAGCAGCACGTCGAAGCGCCCAGAGCTGCCATCGCCGGACCATGCAACATGAATAGTTCGCGCCATAGATAACACAGTCACACTGATATCCTTGGGAGTCTCGAAGCGTCAAACTCGAGATTCGATCGAGCTTGAACTTGACTAGGCCGCCGGGTGCTCTACGGAGCGATTCTTATCTCTCGCAGTGGGGCAAGCCCGACTTGCGGGATGCTGGGGCTTCAGTAGAATTAGGCAAGGTAGGTTTTGGATGCAGGCTTTAGGGTTCAAGGTTTAGGGCTTAGGCTTTACTACTAGCTTTGCTACGACCTGCGCTGAGGACCCGAAAGGCTCCGTTGTTTCCCCACCCTGCCAAGTTGTCAGAGACCGATGCCCCCTGGTGCCCTCAGAAACAAAATAAGGATATAGTATAGTACAGTAATTATAGTCTAGTGAGAGTCTAGTGTAGTATAGTATAGTATGGTATGACGTAGTATAGTATAGTATAGTACAGTATAGTATAGCATGGTATAGTATAGTAGATTATGGTATAGTATAGTAGAGTATAGTAGAGTAGAGTAGACTAGAGTTGTGCAAAAAAAGGACGATTAGGGAATTGCCTGGCGAATTATTCTTGCCCCACAGGCTCTAGAATTTCGCTGGCAGCTTAGGGCTGAGGCCTGAGGGCCTCCCGTCTCAATATGCAACCAGTGCCTTGTTAGCGGTAGTAGAGTCTAGTATGGTATGATATAGCAGGGTATGATATAGTATAGTGTAGTGTTTGAAAAAGGACGACTAGGGAACAACCTTGCGAAGTATTATTATTAGCCATATTTCAAGTGATCATCATTTGCCACCTAGCTGCCTGAGACTGAAACTCAAACCCTAAACTCTCTAAACCCTCGAGCCCTACACCCCCAACTCAACAGCCTCACCCGCAAACCCCTGGACACCCTAAGTCCTGAACTTCTGACCCCGAAACCCGACCCTTTTTTTAAGCATCCCCAGAGCTTGCAGAGCTCCGAAGGTTCAGAAGGGCAATAACCCTAAATCCTAAGCCCTAAACCCGATAAACCATAAACCCGAACTTGCTTCAAGACAGGGCCTTCCTTGCATCTTGCAAGATCCGATAACTCAGAGCCTGAACCCTACACCCTGGACCCGTTTGGGTTTGGGGTTTAGGGTTAAAGGGCGCGCGCGCGCGCGCGCGCGATTTAGAGGACAAGTGAAGACTGCCTTATTGTGGCCGAAGCACGAAATCACAACCCACACAACCCCTCCTTGAGAGCCGGACTTTGTGCCTGCAGCGAGGGATCCTCTGCGCTGTTGACACGGAGCCCACCGATGACCTCCCGCGCCACTGATGGGGTTCAGGCTTGAGGGTTTTGGGGTTTCTGGGATCCTCCTACTTTTGACGCGGTGTCTAGACCTTATCGTCGAAGCTATGTAACATAAGGGCCTGAATAATTAGAACGGAATTTCGGGGAGTAAGACTATAAGTATAATAAGAACCCCCCAAAATAGTTCAGGTTATTATTATTAAGGCCTAACAGCTGTGACCGGGCCGTCTGGAAGAAGAGCACTAGCACCAGGAAGCGGAATCACGACACTCAGCGACAGGTGTCCAGCAGTTCTTACAGGAGTCCAGGAGACTGACAGAGATGTGCAGCAACCCAAATCTTATCAAACCCTAAACTCTAAACCCTAAAAAAATTCTCTAAACCAGAAAACGAGGGAAAGAGGACGAAACACATCCTCGCATGGCGGTCTTCGCGGTCGTCGGCCACGTGTCCCCCGAGGTGACTTCGTCAGCAATATCACCATAAACATCAGCACGATCCTATCATCATTGTCAACGATCTTGCTGGTGAAAGCTTTCTGAATACGGCCATGACAACGAGTTCGCTCTTGGTGTTGCTCCTGTCGCTGCTGTTGTCTTTTCCTTTCATGCTGTAATGGGTTGTCAGTCTTGTTGGCGTTGTCGTGCATGTGCATGCTATGGCTATGGTAGTCGCTGTTGTCGGTAGAATGTCTTCTTGTATATCTGTTGCACACGATACCCGGGAATAATAACCGCATCTGTCATGGTGAACATCGACGGCTTACAGTTATCAAGACGACTCCGGGCAAAGTTGACAATGTTCACCTTTCCAACTCAACCATTGGTCAGAGCGCCCATCCCCAAACATTGTAAACTCCATGAGTGCCTCCGATACGCACTTGCCCAAACCGCAGTCATGATGCTGAAGCAGCTGCTGGCGCTGCTGCTGATCGTGATGATGATGATGACGATGATGATGTAGCTGATGGTCTCCCACCACGTACATGCTGCGGATGCCTTTCGTTGCTACATCGTCTTGTCTGCTTCCGGCTACTTACTGGTCTTATTATAGGTCTAGCTTATGGATCTGGGAGACCCGCGCAAAACCCTCTGCAACATCGTGGCAAACTTCACATATGCAAAGCATGAAAGTGCGGACAATACACGGGTTTTCGCCATTGACGGAATACTACTCCGGGCACCGGGGAAGAAATAATCACTTTCGACAAAGAAGGGTGCAATATGGCAAAACAGCCGTATTTTGCTTCCAAACAGGCTTTGGATCATACAGGTTGTGAACATTAAACGACTGTTCTACTGTACACATCATGGCTATCGCTGCACGCAGCCAATGCCAGGGCATGACCGGTCTGTTACTGTTGCTGTCGTTGGTGTTTGCGGTGGTGATTGTTGCTGCTGGCGATGTCGTTTAGCTGTCGGCCAAAATTGTCTTGCTGTTCCTCTTGCTGTCGTCGTTGTTGTTGTTGTTGTGGTTGCTGTTGTTGGTGTTGTTGTTGCTGCTGGTGCTGCCGTTGCTGTTGCTGCTGCTGATGCTGCTGCTGCTGCTGCTACTGCTGCTGCTGCTGCTGCTGCTGCTGTTGCTGTTGCTGTTGCTGTTGTTGGTGGTCATGATGGTGGCGGTGGTGGTGGTAGTGGTGCGGTCGTTGGCTTGGTCGTTGTTGTTGGGGTTGTTGTTGTTGTTGTTGCTGGTGGTGGTGGCGGTGCTGGTGGTGGTGGCAGAGTTGGTTGCGGTGTTGTTGTTGCTGCTGGTGTAGGCCCCCAAACCAGTAGGATCCTGATTTATAAGTATAGAATACGGCACTCTTAGTTGTCTGAAACCCGATATGTCAACAAATAGACATGCCTGCACGCCTGTATCCAGCTGCCTCAGGCAAACCGCAGTAGAAAAACACCAAAGTCTGCAGCCCTGGTAAAGAAGAGTGCAGCGCTTCAAACCATACACCCCTTCAGAAACACAAACAAGCTGCTCTACATCTAGTCTTGCGCAAGCAAAGGCTCACCTCCACGAGCCATTTCGGAAGCGACATGGAGGCCCTTCGCAGGGCTTTCAGCTCTTTCGGATCATCCTGTCGGTGGAGGTTTGGAGGTTTAAGGTTGTCAGCAGAACTCCCAGAAACCAGAGCACGAAAAAGGGCGCCCATCTTTTCATCACAGTGAGAAACCCTCTGCAAGGTAAGATATGTTCCACAAGCGAGGTGTTGAAGTCTCGGGGGCTTAGATTTTTGGTCGCTTCGGGACCTGGGCTTCGGGCTTTATGTATCAACGATTATAAGGGCTTTTGCGTTGGAGTCTCAATGCTTCAGGTGTAGGTTCCGGTTTTGGGGCTAAACGTTTGCTCACGCAACGATCCCCGGAAGAGAGAGGCCCAGAGTGGGGCCTTTTCCTGCGATTGCCTAGGCATAACTTTAAAGTTGCTCGCTAAACACCTAAATATGGTTTCTCGTAGTTATCTGTTGGTGATCCATTTTTGCGGTTCCTATGCTCTGAAATCCCAACATGAAGCTGAAACTGTAAACCAGAAAACTCATTTGTTTTTATAAAACCCTGAACCCTAAACTCTATAATAACTACAAAGACAGATGCCGAAACCAAGCCGCTTCCACAAACACCGGGGTCGCAGCAAGAGCTCTGTACGCAATAGGGAACCGGTCTGCAGTCGGATGTGAACCCAACGCAGGTTCCTGTAATCATAACGAAGACAAACGATGCAACGTCTGCAAGTTATGATAAGTCTTGTAGCATTGCTCGAAACCCAGCGGAAAAGGCAGAGTCCCGCAACTGAACACCGAACTATTGCGGACAGCCACTGAAATAGAAACGGCATATTTTAGAAAAACTCTGACTTCTAATTACATGTAGTAGGAATAACAGGGCAAGAGTAACAGGATAAGCAAAAGTAAGAGTAGTACTAGTAATACTAGAGATAATCATAACGAAAACCGTAATACTAATAACATAGACCATCTTCCAGCCTGTCGGTGCAAACCCGAACGCTGTGTTCATCGCAAGTTAGCGTCGAAATCGCCCCTCCCTGGATGCTCAAAACTGTCTTCATTGAACTTGCTTCGGACCCAAAACCCTAAACCTGAAAGCCCCCTGGTTTCTCGTTAGGGGGTTTAGGGGTTTAGGGTTTAGGGTAGCCCCACACCCCTAAGCTATCAGACCGGTCGATCTCAACTCACAGGGCAGCGCAAGGCCTGCACACGCTTCACGAGTGAAGGCCTGACGTTTGGGGGTGGGGATTTAGGGTTTATAGGGTTTAAAGTTTAGGATTTCGTTTTGGATTGGGCTTTTTCGGTTTACGGCTTTGGGACTTGAGCGGTTTTGGGGTGAGCATCGGCAACACGAGAGAAGTCAGCATCTTCGCCTGTAAACGTCGTCGTAGTCGTAGTCGCCGTAGTAGTAGTGGCAGTAGTCGTCGTCGTCGTCGTGGTGGTGGTACTCGTCGACGTTGTCATAGGGGTGGCAGTGGTAGCAGCAGCATTAGCAGTAGTCGTCGTCGTGGTAGTAGTCGTACAGTGGTACTCATTTGTTGTAGAAGCAGCAGCAGCAACAACAGCGGCAGCAGCAGGGGGAGGGGAGGACCAGTGGTGCCGGTAGTGGTCGTGCAATTATTATCTACTCGGACTCTCTCTTGCATTGGAAACATGAGATAGGGGTTATGGAGAATAGACAGCAGAAGCACATGAAGCCCTAAAACCAAACACCATAACCCTCATCGCTAAACCCAGGAAAACTAAAACCAAAGCCCTAACCCTAAACTCCAAAGCCCTTGAACTTAAACCCTGCACCTCTAAAGCCCCGAAGAGCCCCAAGGCCGGGTTGTCTTACAACCACCGACATCCACCCTAAGCCATGAACCCCGGCGATCTTCGCCGAGGTGCTTCGGTGGTTGCACGACGAGCACCAGCTCATCATCTGCGTTTGCAGAGAAGCCTTGGTCACAGCTTTAGCAGTGAGTAAACAAGTCGCAGCAATAACGATACTCCTTATGCCAGTAATAGTATCAACAACCATTGTACTAGCAATAGTAGTTTCGTAGTAAGAAGAGTAATAGCCGTAATGGCAGTAATAGTATTCATACTACTGTACAATAGTAGCCATAGTAATACTGGCAATCAGCAACAACACTTCGAATAAGAACAATACTTGAACACATCCTGTCGCTTTAAGGTCTTCTACGATCACTCACACTCTGCATCTGGGAAAGAATAAAATACGCACCTTAAGGATAAACCCTGAAGTTCAACATGAGATGCAGGTTCTTCTGAACGACCCATGAAACGGTAGACCCTTCAGGCCACAGGCAGAATCCAAGGTACACGGGAACGGCTGCAGGGTTAATTATGTTTCTTGAGGGTTCTTCTGGGTTCTATAGAAGTTTCCAAATCTTGCTAGGGTTGGATGAGGGTTTACGGGTGCAGGATGATGTTCGAGGATTGAGCTCTTTTCATGATTCAATGATGGTATTCATGACCAGAGCAGTGATCAGCGTGACTATGTGACACAATGAAACCCAGGTTACAGAGCCGTAGGCCTGCCGATACGGGTGCTTACTCGCTTGCGTGCATGGTTCAACATCTATCATGGGGCCCGGACCAAATTGGCTTTCGTGCAGCAGGGGTGGATAGCGATTCACGCCTTTGCCGAGGCAGACATGCGGATTGGGCGCAGGCTTGCCTGCAAGACCCTAGACCAGAAACCCTGCACCATTAGTTGTAATCGTGGACCCGATGCCGGAGTTTTCACAAAAGCTTGTGAGGATGCGCAGTGTGTAGCCGATGCATTTGGACGCATGTCGATCTCGTCGTTCTGTCCTCCACCCTCGCTATCCTTACTTATAGGAGCCGGAAGCCCTAAAGATTTCATGCAGCGGCCAAAAACTCTTCGAACAGTCTACGATTCAGATCTAACCGGACGGGTTCAAGTATTTTCTCACGGCTCCTACTATAACGACTATCGCGAAAGTTGAAAGTACATCTTCAGGCTTTATTACGACAACCCCCAAAATGTCTGAGGCACTGTTGATCAGGTTCAGAGCAGTGAGGAGGCGCTCCTGTCAGGTCAATTGGCTTAGGCCATAGAGAGCTTGGGGTTCAGGGTTTAGGGTTAAGGGATTGGGGGTTTCGGGCCTCAGGCTTAGGGTTTAGTGGTGTAGGATTTAGGGTTGCGGGCTTGGGGCTTTGAGGGTTTGGGGTTTCAGTATCTTGCGGCGTTTTCCGGGCTGCTGATGGGCACCGAGGCAAGACTCCAACACAGGAGCATTGATAATTCGAAACATATGTTTGGGGTAGAGTGTTGCAGTACGTGCATAGGGATTGTGAGGGGACCTTGCTTCTATCTAGGCCGATCTCTATAATACACTTGGAACACTACGAAGCCTTCTGTAAGAAAAGAATGGAGCTCTACATGCTCGAGGAGGTGCAGTCTGGAGTCTCGAATCCGGGTGGGGAATCTGCGACAGAAGCTTCAAGTGCACAGAGTGCGACTGGAACCAATATGTAGGCTTGGCCCGAGGCCTGGGGTTTCGGAGCTTTTCCCGCTTGAGGCTTTGGGATTGGGGCCTGCGGTTCCCAGGTAAACGTTAGGTTTATAACTCCCGGGCATAACGATACTTCTTTGGTTTCTATGCGCTTGGACTGTTGGGTTTACAAGGGAAAAAACTTCGGGCTGCTATGTGCGGACTCAAGTCACAAGGGCCTTAAAGTGCCGGGATGTAGCAGGGCGTCTGTAAGCAATCGCTAGCATCCCGAAAACATGCACTCATCAATATCCGTTACAGAGTCCTTTAGACATGTCAGATGCAGCCCCTAATCCCCGACACTTGCCCTAGCCCCTAAGCATCCCCAAGCCCTAAACTCCCGAAGCCCTACAGCCATAACTCCATTAGACTCTAAATTGAACTCAGTGAACTCTAAAGTTGAAAGATCAATAAACCCTAAACACTAAGCCTGGTATTTCCGAAACTCCATTTCCTCAATATCCCCTGCACCAGCCTCAATGTAGAGACTGCAGCCTTACAGATGAAGGTTTGCTTGATGGGCTTTCTGGCTGCAGGCTTCTTGGGCTGTATGCAATAGAAGGAGCCTCCAAAGGATTTTGGTGCATATTCTAATTCCGAAGGAGGAACAGTATTGCTAAGTATTCAGGCCCCAGTATCAGAAGCACAGGGCTTGGACTTTGGGTTGGGGTTTTCGGCATTCAGGCCCTTCAGGCTTCGGTTTAGGGTTTAGGGTAGGACCACACGAATATTGCGGCCTCAGTAACTAGGGCTTTCGGGTATATTCTGCTATAAAAAGTTACTAAGCAAAATAGACACCCTCAGGAAGAGTGTCAGTGACTATTCAGGAATTTACATTCAAGGGCGCAAGGACCAAGCTTCAAGAGGCTTCCGTGGAAGCACAATAGTCATCACCTGTCATATCTACACGGAGGATTCTTAGGTGGCTCAAGTGGCCCATGATGCAAAACCTACCAGCGGCTTGTGCTAGATGCCCGAAACTGCCAATGTGCAAACTGTGTGTCGAGGGACCTGCATTCAGGGCTGGGTTTATGCCACTCATTTCAAGACCACAAACAGCTTTTGCCTTTTGGGGTGTCGCCAGCTTCCGCAGCCTACGAAGATGGAATGTCAAAGTCGACGTGGTGAAGCCTAGGAAGTTGAACATGGTCGCAGCCTAAGTGAAACGCTTTGCCAGAAGAAAACCCCAACACAGGGAACTGATGTGTTAGAACTGCGATACCATTATTTACCAGGTCTTCCGACGCCTGTATTAAGCTGTCTGCGCCCATGGAAACGCTGCGAACCCGGCTCCTCTCACCCCGAGCCTCGGCCCCTCCCTGAAAAAACCTCTGCCGCCCGAATCCAGAGACTGATCTCTCTAAGAGTCCAAAACAATTTTAGGTATCTTGCTTGACATTTTGAGTCGGGGAACCTTAGCAACCCAAACCCCAAACAACACTTGAGGCCCCCGAACTTCAGCGTTGAAGTTTCGACACCCGCCCTACACAAAAATACATTCGCCGCACATCCCTTCAACCGAGTCGTAGCGATTCAAAGCACATACACCATTCCGAGTTAGGAAAGCATTTTGCGTTTAGGCTTCGGGCCTTCAGAGATCAGAGGACTCGATGTGAACTCCCGAAAGCCTAGGCCACATACTTCCGACACCAAATCTTCAGCGAAATCAAGCTCACGGCTTTAGGGCTTCGGGCTTATGGTTTTGGGGAATTCAGGCCCCAACGAATCCACCACCTCAAACCCTGTAATGCAGGGGCCTTAACAACTAAAATAAGCTTTTGGGCTCCTTTATTGTATAATCTGAATAAGGAGCCCGGAGGAATAACATGGGTAATTATTGAGGCACCTATATCGAACACTGAGCTTGCGAGAACCACCAAGCCAGCCGCCTCTGACAGACTTTGCTGCCCGAGCCGCACCTTCGAGTCAGAAACGTCTCAAGCTTGATGATGGGAATGCTGGAGCTTGAATTAAGTACGTAGAACGGTGTGTTTTTTCTTGCTGTCTTGTGTGGAATCCTACAGCATATTCAAACCTTAATGATTCCGGCTTCTAACTTAAATTAGTTTCTGGGCTTCAGAGTTGTAATGTTTGGGGGTTGAGGGTTTGCAAGAAAGCCGAATCATCTACTCAAAGCTCCCAGACCATGAAACCTGCACGAGCCTCAAGATCTGTGGCACTGACAAAGCCCGAAAATCCGAAGCTATTTTAACATAGGCGCCTAAATAAGAAGACAGGGCTTCCTAGTAGCCCCAATGTAGGTACAGTAAAATATGGGACCCCTACACCCTAGTCTCATGGTGAAGGCTCCCACATTAACCCGAAACTCTTTGGGATCAGCTTCTGACGAGGTTGGGGCCTCTGCTCTACTGAGGGCGCTTGGGGTCGCCAAAGGGATGCTGGTGGCGAATTTACGCCAGACTAAAGTTCACCATGCAGAGTCGGCACCATACCGGAAACCGACAAGGACAGGAGGACGGATCGTCGACAATGGAAACATTGTGCAAGTTGTGTTCTCGGCTTATTCTGTAGTCATGGTAGTCTTTCGCAACGATTTTTGATGTGTTTATGTGGGTTGCAGAAAGTCGCGGAGGCTTCGCACGGCTTCAAGCTTATAGGGTTTATGAAGATTGCGGGGAAAGCCCTGAAACCGTAAACCCCCAAGCCCCAGTAGAGTTTAGAAAACGGCTCAAGTTGTTCAAGATCATCGTCCTCGGCTCCCCACACATATTATGACGCTCCTAAGCACACAGGGGTAGCCTTAACCTTGAACCCTGAACCCTAACAAGCCCTGAGCCCTAAACCCTGAAAGCCGCCAACACCCTAATTAAACCCCGAACCCCAAATCTTGAACGCTTGAACCCCAAACCCTAGAAACCCCAACCATAAACCCTAAACCCCACGCTCACAAGAGCCTTGGAGTAGCTCCAGCCGGCGCTTCAACAAAGACCACCGCCAACACCTCTGAATGCAAAGCCTCGGTGTGGTTGTAGGGTTTAGTGTGGGGCTTGCGGATTTGTAATTGTTAGTCAAGAATTTTGGACGGTAGAAATTTGGGGTTTTTGGGGGTTTCGGGTCTTTGGGATAGTTCACGTTTAGGAATTTGAGGCGTTTTAGGGTTTTGGGGGTCTCTTTGGCTTCCGCATCTTGTTGCAGTCGAGAGAGTTGGAGTTGAGGTTGTGCGGGGGGAGGGGCGGGGGTTAGGGTTATAGGGCTTTGGGCAAAGGTTTTAAGCATTTAAAGGTTTCGGGTTTGGGGTTCGAGATTTCGGGCCAGGGTCAATCTGGGTGCAGATCTGGAAGTTTGGGACTGTGTCGGTTCGGTATTTCAAGTGTGTGACGTGTTTGATGACTCCTGAAAACGGTCGGCATTCACTTCCAGCTCTTGCAATCAGGATCCCAGCCCAACAGCTCCCAAGCCCGAGAACACACCGTACCCTGCGCAAACCCTAAAGCCACGACTAAGCCATTGCAACGCCAAGGCTTTGAAAAGCTCTTCTGCAGCCCCATGGCCGTACATAAACCCCAAACCTTCAATCCTTAAATCTAAACCCGAGCCCCAAAGCCGTCAAGCCCTAAAGCCTACAAGCCCTAAATGACCCTGAACCCCCAAAACCGTAATCCTGAAACCCTAAACTCTAACCCCTAGACCCCTAAGCCTTAAACCCTAAAGTTTGCCCTAAAGCCCTCAAGAAACTATATATTCTATACCTTAGACCCGCACACCTGAAAGCCCTAAAGATCCTAAAGACCCTCAACACCGTCATGCCAGAATCCCCAAAACCCTAAAGCCAATACCCTAAAAACTAAGTCGCCAAAGCACGCGCAGCGGCGCAAAGTGGCCGAAGTCCGGAGGTTGCAACTCAAGGAGCAACGCTCACCTAAGGATGCTGGGTTTAGGGTCTTGGGGTTTGGGGTTAAGGTTGAGGCTGAGGACTGAGGGCTTATAGGGTTTAGGGTTCTGGGTTCATAGGGTTCAGGGTTTCTGTTGTTGAAGCGTGCAGGGCTTTCAAGACTTAAAGCACCCCGAAAGCCTTCACCACACGACACAGCGCAAACCTGGACCGACCGACAAAGTCTCGGTCAAGGCTCTCATATTAACCCTGAGGCCGGGAGAACAACTCTGATTGCCAGCCGCTAGCCAAGAAAGGCCCAAAAAATGTCGCTGTTTCTTGAAACTCCACCTCAAAGAGTCTCGGCTTGCGGTGACTTACGGTCTTAGATAACTTTCTGGATACCTGAACCACTACTAAAAGACTTGTGTGGAATCCTTTCTTGCCTCCGGCTAATCTCAGAAGCCCGCGGTAGCCGCGCCAAGCCGCCTCAGCTTCTGGCAGTAGCAATGTCTCTGAAGTTTAAGACACTGGGGTCAGGGTTCGGGGTTTGGAGTCTAGGGACTTCGAGTTTGGAAACTTTCAGCTTAGAGTTACAGGATCAAACGTCTTTGGATGGCTTGCGCGGCCCCCCAAACAAGGCAACAGCACAGGAAGCACCTCCCAAAAGTAGCAGCCGCCGCACCCGTCAGCACCAGCATGGGCGCGGGCACTACGACGATCGTATCCATTGCATACCGCCAGAGCAGCTATTACAGTAAATTCATGACCGACTCTGCGCACTTTGCGCGAAAAAAAAACAAAACATGTAGCGTTCAGAAGTACCTCCAGCAGAACCCAAAACATCCTCGGAGGCTTAGCTTTGAAGGTGCCCCGCCTGCAGGGAGAGTGCCGCGGATGCCTGCTACGAGCATCCTAGGCCTAAGTTCCATTGGGTGTCAGCCAAGAACTTGGGTAGTTTGCTGCAATGGTCAGTGTTGTTGTGATGATGGGGAAATCGGTAAAAGATAGCCAAACAATCAGATAGAACCTTTAGTAGTTTAGGTAGTCGTTGCAAAACGTGGGCAGTGGTTTGAGGGTTAGTCAGTGTTCACCGATGCAGAAGCACCCTGCTTCCAGATGAGAAGAGGGCATTGAGGCGCTAGAATCAGCAGTTCGAAGACTTTCCGCCTATGAACAACAACCCAAAACGCAGAACCCTAAACCCAAAACACTACGTCTAAACCTGCAAACCCAAAACCCGAAAACCCCCAGAGTTTTAATGACCCACGGCACATCAGGAGGCCCAAGCCGCATCCCTCAACCCTTGCCTGCTTCACGAAGCGCTCTGGCAGGAAGGGCACCGATTTGATAAGCGGCGCATCTCCACCTTCAGAACTACCAGGGAGCTCCAGGACACCCCCCACTGCCCTTGAACAAAGCCCTTATGATCCTGAATAGTAATAACTAGAATTGGGTTTCGGGGTATATGATACTGTAATCATGATAAGGAACCCCCAAAATAGTATAAGTAATTATTTAGCCCCCTATATAATACGGGGTTCCAGGTTGAATTTGGGGCTGCGGGTGGGGTTTGATTTCTTTGCGCTTGAGGTCCGTGGTTCCCTGGTTAGACTTTAGGCGTGAGGGTTTGGGGGCTCCAGTGCTATGAATTCGTGACCTCATGTCAAAATACATCGAGGAGCATCGTGAATTAAAGGTCCTATGTTTCTATGCCTTTTGTGAGATGATGGGGCAGAAGCTGGTGATGAGGAAACATGATGTGGCTGATTCACCGCTACTGACGACGATGATGATGCTGATGGCGTCGATGACGGCGGTGGCAACTTCGACAGCCGCTACACACAGGACTCAGACTGAAACAAAGCACGAAAAGGACGGGCACCAACATGATGACCACCATTATGGGGCTGATAATGATCCTGATTTGCTCTGCTCGCTGGTGGTAAGGATGCTGATGCTAGATCGTGACGGTGGAAAGGGGTGACGTCGGTGCCGGCGATTTTCATCACGGTGCGAACGCTGTTGTCGCCATGGCAGCACTGTGTGTGATGGTTCTGATGATGAGGAGGTGTGGATGCTGATGGTGGTGATGATGATGAGGCGGAGGATCCCAGCAGATGATCAATAATTTGTGACGCGCCTGGATTTTCTATTCCAGATTCTAGCTTCCGGCAAAGCATCGTATCTCCAGGCCAGAGACCAGGCACAACAGTCAGGAACTCGAAAGGCATTAGCTCGTACAGTACTCAAGCAACGTCGTGGGAAGCTCTTCTATTGATGCAGGGGCCGTAATAATTAGAATTGGGTTTTGGGCTCCTTTAGGTTAGAGTATATTTTTAACAAGGAACCCTTAGGAATGATGTTGGTAATTATTTAGGCCCCGATATTACACAGACTGCTTCCGGCCACTCCAGCGGTTGGAGTCTGTTTGGGGCTTGAGTTGAGGGCTTGGCCTTTGGCTCCTGAATGAAAATTAAGTGTTGGCTGGGTGACCGGTGGGTACGCATTCTTCACTATTTCGATCCTTTAATTAGGTGCTATGCTGAATAGATGTGGCTGATTAGTTAAATAGAGGCTTGCATATCGAACTCAAACCCCAGAGCTCTCGAGACCCCAGCCCCAGACACCAAATCCGAGCCGCAAACCGCAGTATAGCAGGATCTAGAAGATGGGCTTCCCTTGTGCTGCCTGTGCCGAAGAAGCGGAGCAAGTAGACGATGAACCGCTCTGCCAGGCGCGGGGTCCTCAGACAGAAAAGCTTTTTTGGTTGAGTGTTACAAAATATCTATCTTCCTACAAGCGTAAGGGTACCTCACAATCGACACTCCCTGCAGCGTTAAAACCGTTGATACCACATGTCGATGCTGCTGCAGAACATCTCCCGTGTCTGGACGCAAGGTCAGAGGGTGCAAGGCCAAAACACGCCAAAACTCTAGAGTGACGGTCATATGCTTCTCTGCCCGTGTATAGAGCAGCACAACACATCCCAACACGATGTGACACAGTGAACAAAAATCCACCCTCGGACCCTCAGCGCGAGAATGCTTGGGCTTCAGCTCGCAGTAGCAACACACCAGCGGCTGCGAAAGCCACGTAGCCTCACTGTCTTCGGGTCAGTTTAGGGGTTAGGATTGGGCGGATGTGATCCTCTGATCGGAAATCCTACTCAACCCTAGCTTTTCGCGAGGGAAGTCGGGGTTTCGGGTCTGACCTTGTCCAAGCCGGCCAGAAATGCGTGTGCTCAGGCGACTAGGGCGAGTTTGGATACCAGTGGTGCACCAGTCTACTCACAGAAGCATCGGCGAAAGAAACCACACACCACTGTCGTTGCCTTATTTATAGCAGTCATGAGTACTGTTTAACATTCATATACTTACATACTTACATAAGCGCATACTCACTCACTCACTGGCTCACCTATAACTTACTTGCCACTGCTTATCCCTAACCCCAACCTAAGCCGTTATTGTTGTTGTAAACTGATGCTTCGGCATATTGTGACTTGCACTGAAGAATTTGGTTCGCCTTCGAATCGCCCAGAAGCCCTAAACCCAAACCAGCCTCATTCTTTCAGAAGGCTTTGGGGTTCGGGATTCAAGCCCAAAGCCGTGTTGCGTAGAGAATCGTATGTCACCATGGCGTTCAAAGACATACACCCCAAGAACAGAATCACGCCTGTTGTTATGTGACAGGTTCCTTCGGCTGCAAGTGATACTCAACACTCTGGTGCGCTGCTGTCTGATAACCTTGACGTTGATGCTCCAACGAGGAACCTTGAAAAAGAAACCCCAAAACTAAACCAGAAGGTTGGCATCACCAGAAGGTGCCAAGCATCTTAGGACCCCAGCATTCCGGTAGATCTTGTTCCCGGTGGCCGGATCGTACTGACGGCGATGTCAGGTGCAGAAGGAAGATGCACGGAGGGATTTGGATTAGGGTTGACGGGTGGTGGGCTAGGCTTTACGGGCTTGAGGCTGCTTTTGGAACGAAAAAACAGAGCTGCTGTAGAAGCTTGCTATGCCGGCAGCAAGGAACTTCTGGTGGAGACATGCAGCTACAAGCCTGACAGGATGATGAGCTTGAGGCTTCTGGTGAACTAGGGCTCATAGGCTTTGCAACAAGATTTGGGGCGTGCGGTTGTTGGATCCAGGGAGCAGTCACATCGTTTCGCCATGTACGCATACGGCAATATGCTCAGGTACAACAGCTGCAAAGCTTCGAAATTGCACTAGTCATCACTGAAGTACCGTAACACATTCCAACATAGTACGACCAGTACGCCTTGCAGATTTGAGGGTGCGGAACCACGGCTCCCGAGCCCAAACACAGCACAAGCCCGGGACCACTGGGTTCACTCCAAGGTGGATCTTCTCGATTGCCGTGGAAGAAGCTGACAACCGCAGCGAGAGGTGGGTCCAAGGCTTAATCCCTCAGCCCTGAACCGTAAACCTTCAGAACCCTGAGTCACCTAAACCTGCCGGAACACTGAGAAACAAAAATAAAGAAAGCCCAAGTCCCCAAGTCCCCGGGTCCTTCGCAACTACGAAACCTTCGACCTTGAGTCCCTACACCCTGAACTCCTGATCTGGCATTAACCATAAACCCCAAATTCCTCCCAGCTCCTATAGAGTTTATGGGTTTAGGGTCTTCCGAGATCCGAAATTCCTAAACCCGAAAACCTTCGAATGCTACAGGCGACTGCAACGATGTGCCTCGGCGACGGCCGTCTGGAAGGCCTGCGGATGGCACGAAAGGGCTTCATAACAGGGTTTCGGGGCCCATTATACTATAATTATAGTAAGGAACCCTCACAATTTCGGGTTTAACATGGATTTAAGGCTGTAGGCATTATAGGCATCTAGAACGGCTCTGGTTCGTCTAAGGGATCATGGCTCTATATGGGTGTAAGGCTTAGAAGGCTAAGGTCTACAGGTTAGCCATGGATAGGAAATTGGAGGGAAAGGGCAAAAGCGGCACTTACAGGAGTTTGCTGAGGTTTGGGTCTTCTGCATATCATTCGCGTTCAGGTGCTTTGCGGTCTGGAGTTTAGTTTAAACTGATTCGGCCTAGGGAAGAGCTGGTCCGAAACAGATTGTCGAGATTCAGAACGGGTTGATGACTCAGGTTGTGAGTGAGGACGAAAGGACGAAATAACCGTTTAGGGGAGTCGCAGGCTGATGCTGTCCAATACTACCGACGGCCATTCCAAAAAAATCCCAAGTACCTACTGTGGTATAATCATACACTCTCCCAAATATTGACCTATGTAACTGCCATCCTAAACCCAGGTACCTACTGGGTCCTCTCTGGATCGTTGAGGTAATTGTTGCCATCACACATCGGGTGCTCCTGTCAACGGCCAGGTGCCTTCTGACGGCTTATAAGGATCCCAAACTATAACTATAGCTCCGAAAATGCGAAAAGAATCTTTACATAAAATCCATCAGATTCTGCATCCCGAACCTGCCTACTGAAACACTAGACCTCCTCAACCCTGAACCCTGAAGCCTAAATAAACCCTGTGCCTCTGGTCTGTGAGTCTCTGAGCACACAAAGCCTCACACACCACGGACGCAAGAGCCTCTCAAGCTCCGCAAATCCAAGCGCTAAATTCCGAACTTCAATCCTGAAAGGCCTTTCAAAATTAATACTCCAAAGAGCCTGAAAGCTTTCCTTGCACAAGTGCCTCGGGCTGGCGTGGACGGCTCCCTAAACGCCAGGCCTGGTCCAAAGGGCTGCTTTTGCTTTGACGAAGGAGTCCTGTGTTGTTGTCGTTGGGTTTAGGAGTTTAGGGATCTTCAAACGGTTCAGTTTCAGGGGAGGGGAGTTGTTGCAAATCAGTGGTTGGGGTAGAGGCTTCCCGGAATATGGTTTAGGGTCCATTCTGAATTTGCTGGATGGCTGGGACGGGGTGGGGGAGAGGCGTGCTGATGGCAACTGAGGATGTTTGTGGGATAATCATAGGTGTCAGGCCGCAACATGAAGAGGATGCCACTACCGTAAACCTCAAAGCGCATGCCAGAAGTGACCATGACGAAGAACAACCGGTGTAGGAGTCAAGGGCAAAACCCCAAATCGAAGTCCTAAGCCTCGAAATCCGAGGTCCCACATGATGGGGCTTCAAGGACCTCGGGGGTTTTGAGGCTCTACAATGGAGTTAGGAGTTTTACCTTTCTGGTTACTCATGGTTACTCGACCCTGATGTAAAGTCCCTAGAGCCTCAAGATGCCTCAAGTCCAAACAAGCCCCAAAGCCTGACACCCCTTCGAAAGTCGAAGCCCCGAAGTTACCTAGGTGCTTGAGAGACTTGCCACTGGCCTCATGTAAAAAACGCATCAGAGTCGGATCCTGGTGGAGAGCGGGGACACTTATAGAGCGCTCAGGAGTTTAGGGTTTCGGGGTGCTAAACCCGAAACCCTGAACCCTAACCCTAAACCCTCCGTGGGTTCAGGAGCTTAGGGCAAAAAGTTAGGCGGTCGAGTCAAGGTGGATGAAGAATTAGAGCCTTAGGGTTCCCAAAAGGGTCTGTAGTATGTAGATCTAGATATAGATGTAGCTTAGATATAGATAAAGGTAAAGTTTAAAGTCGTAGATATAGATAAAGATATTTATAAATTGTAAAGATATACGTATAGATATAGGTACAGATACAGATGCAGAGAAAGAGTAGGGCTTCGAGGTACAGTGTACTGTAAGTGTATTTGGTAACCCTGCGGAATACTCTCACGAATTATTACATTCCAGCTTCTAACTTTTTCGAAGGTTCAAGGGTCGGGTGGTTTGGTGTTAGGGGTTCCGGGCTTGCGATTCACCCGGGCAGGCTCAGAAGAACCTCCAGAAGTTTTGTGTCTCCTTGCTCTATCCGCAAACCATCCGCCAAGGAAGCTGAACTATCCTGAACCCCACCTACGACCTGAACCACGAAGCCAGTTATAACCATAGTATAATCTCAAGTATGTAATCTTTTGCTGGAATGGTAATAGTTGTATTCATAATGACCTTACTACAATCCAGTACAATACCAGCAACAGAGTTTCAAACAAAATATGGCTTAAAAAAGAGAGAATGCAGTGGGCGGGTAACCTCCAAACCCCAAATGCTAAGCCCCAAACTTCAGTCTTATGAGGCCCCATGGCAAGTGCTCCTTCTCTGCCACCGCCGCTGCCCGCTGCGCAGCAGTTGCAGAGACACCTGATCCATTCACAGTGAGTCCTAGTAGGGAATGGGGGAGTGGGTAATAGAGACTACTATAACGGACCATGAAGTCAGGGACTATCATAGGGCTCCATTCCCCCATTCCCTGCTAATCGGAGATCATTTTCAACACTCTCCTGAAGCGCCCTTTCTCCAAAAACCTTGTATGGAAAGGCATTGTACTAAACTGAAATAAACTTAGTGAGCTTGATTGACCGGCTATCAAAGAACCATAAGGGACATTGAGTGATTAGTACTCATTGTCCTCTGTGCATATTCATCGCCATTACGCTCGGGAGCCCCTGTGCCATTAAGGGTTATGTTTCCCCATACGGGTTCTATATGGGTTACACGGGATTTTGAAAGCTTGGCTAGACTGGCTTCTGTAAATTAGATTGTCACGTCAGGGCTACGTGGGCCCCCGGGCTTGTGGCAATGTCACTTCAGGTATGCAAGCAACTCGGTACTACACTACTATGTCGGATTTCGGACTTTGGGGGGGGGTGCAGGGTTGAAGACATTCAGGTTACCAAACAATACTTGAGGAAGTACCTCCCTTGATGTCGGTGTTGATTTCCTGCTGCGTTTCTGGCTTCTTTGCCAAGATGCTTATCACAGAAAAACCTACATCGAAAAGCTTGCGCAATTTGAGGGTTCTAATGGCCGTCTTATTCAAACCTTCAAACCTTTGTACAACCGTTGTACACAACCCGAAAACCAACTTTCCAAAAAAGAAGCCCCCAAAGCCAGCGGCGCACAGGATCCAGGAGGGAGCCGCCGACAGAGCCCACTCTGGGAACCCGGCAGTCTGAGCTCTATCTGAACCTTACGGCCTTGAAACTTTTTAATGCTTTTGTTATGATGGTTGCTATTATTGTATTACTATTGCTATTCTTGTTATAATTTTTGCTGTCATTATGTTTTATTATACTGTGGTTGTCAATATTATTACAACACTCCACATCCTGTCTACAACCCCAACCCCTGTGCCCCAAACCTTTTTCCCTGCACGAACGAAAACACACAATACATCATAAGCAAATTAAGCCCTGACGGCAGGCTTGGGCAGTGGCTGAGTTCACCGTCCACCTGCAGAGATCCAGAAACCACCCGAGGCTCGGCCCTGAGCTGGGTGTGGGGTTTAAGGTTTGGGATTTTTAGGGTTTCGGCCTCTGCTTATGTGTGTATGGGTTCAGGGCTTACCGAACTTTGATGTTAACATACCAACTCCAACCGCCCAAAAACCTAAACTTTGGAAACGGGCTTTTGGAGGGGGGCAGGAGGCTGCAAACAGTTGCCAACCATGCTCCTGATGGCCGCACTGGTTCACTGTATGTACGTACATATGTAGGTATGTATGTATGTATGTATGTGTGCATGTATGTATGTATGTATGTATGTATGTATGTACGTATGTATGTATGTATGTGTATGTACGCATGTACGCGTGTACGCATGTACGCATGTACGTATGTATGTATGTATGTATGTATGTATGCATGTATGTATGTATGTATGTATGTGTTACATACGTAAATATATATATATATATACACATGTGTATATATATATATATGTGATATGTAGA
>CAJNDV010031107.1:115472-140290 GCA_905221635.1 Symbiodinium sp. CCMP2456 | reverse complement strand
AGGAAAAAAAAAAGTGCGGGCCCCCATGGGGCACTTACAACACAAAAGCATACGGTCGTTGTTTGTGCGCGGCTCCGATTTGGAATAGAATAGAATTGAACAGAAGTACAGGATCAGAGCAACACCTCATTCGCGAGTGTGTGCGTCAGCAAGCTCCTCTGTCACGAAAACCAGACAATCTGGACCTATGGCATAGCCTGGGCTCCGAACCGAATTAAGGAGCATTTGGGAGATGTTGACAGCGCAACTTTCAGAAAAACTTATTTGTGGACTTCCGCTTCGAGGCTTGGGGGAGGCCTAGGGCCTAGGGTTTAGGATCCACTCAACTCCCTCCCGGCCGAGGCACAAGGCTGAGAATTCACCCGCAAGCTTCTAGCCCGTAATCGCCCCAAGAACCCGATGAATCGAGAGGTGTGTGATCTCTGGGAGTACCTGTCTACTCGGTTCTTGGAGGCGCATGGTTCGAATGCACTTCTGTTGCCGGGCCATTGTCATTGTCAGGGCGGACCCTAAGCTCTAATATAGCGACCTGAATGATCACATGTACTGTTATATACTATGCTGAATAAATTCTTCTAAGCTTCGTCAGACTCCTACAGGAAGCCCTGGGCTGTATGAGCCTATTAGCAATACAGCCGTTCCATATGCCTCTTCGGGTCTTCTCCGGAATGTTGCTTTCTGGCTTCTGCCGGCAACCCGTGACGTCCATGCTGTATTTCTCGCAACTATAGAGACACTGAAAGTAGAAGTCCAGACCGCCTACAAGAAACACAAGCAAACCTCAGCCACGGAGCGGGTTCACTCGACAACAAGCATGCTTCTAAAGGCTGCAGCCCTGCAGCACATGCCCTGAGCCATACGTCCACAAGTCGAACTGCTCCAAGACAAGTAGAATGCAAACTAACACTAGACATGTGCTGATGATCCGCGCAGAAGAGACCAGACTCCCACAGAAGCCATGAACTGAACATGCATCTGGGCAGCTCTCTAGATTAGGGTCCCTTTTTAAGTCCCCCCAAATAGTACGGCGCCCATCTAAACAGGACACGAAATGGGGCCCCAATAGGAACCTTACCTTGAATCCAACCTTTTAAATCATAAACGCGAAGGCCCTCGCAGAAACTCTGAGGCCTCACTCAGCGCAACATCGTGAACCCAAAACCTTAAAATACTACCTGGACCCTACAAACCATGCCTTTTTTGTGAAGGGGGGGGGGCCTACTTAGTGTGATTAACTAAATCCAGAGGCCGAGAAAGGCTGAGATTATGCCCTGAACCCGAGACCCTTACCATCCCGAAGCCCCAGAACCCCCAATTTCCCTGACCTCCCTCAAACAAAGTCCGAAACCTCTGTGCACCTGAATTCCATCTGACACGCCAAACCTCGTAAGGAACTTGAAAGATCTAGCTAGCTTCTGGTTGTCGTAAAGACTCAAACCTCAGCCGCAGCCAAACGACCTTGAACCCACTCTTAATATCTAAGCCCTAAAACCCTTAAATCCTGAAGCCCCAAATCCCTAAAACGTCAACCCTAAAGCCTTAAACCCCCAAAGGACGACGGCCAAAATCCTCAGGAAAGACTCTTGCCTCGGTCGCTGTCTCTAAGCCAGTCTTCGGGGGAGACAAACTCCGACTTCGTTTGGGACTGCACTCGTCGCCGCAGCTTCCGTCCTAGAGAGCTTGAGGGTCTTCTTGCTTTTTAGGGGTTTAGGGCTTTGGTTTAGGGGTTTCGGGGTTTCGGGGTTCAGGGTTTTTCTCATCGAGGGGCTTCAAGGCTCAGAAAAAGCACCGCCTGCGAGGAGCCCGAGGAAGCGTAATATGAGGGGAAAATTGTGGGGGCCCTATTGTGTTTGTGGTAAGATTTCGGTGTAGATTCTGGTGTTTTTGAGGAATAGTAGCGAACGGTCTTTTCTCCTGCCTGTGTTCTATTCTGGTTCTTGATGTTAGGGTCCTGCGACTTTAAGGATATTACAGATGTATACATGGCAGTGGCAGGTACGACTGGAGTCCTTTGTGACCCTAGGCCCTACGGTCAAGGGCGCTTTCCAAGGCCACCAGAGCCAAGATATTTGGGTGTTTCATTCCTGCGACTTTCCTTCAGGGGACCTGAGGTTCCTGATTTGATGGTTTCAGGGATGTTCAATGGCAAACATGTCTGTTCTGAAATGGTTCAAGGCCTCGGGATTTTGGGTGTCTCAGAAATGCAAAGATACCATCCGCCTATGTCTGTGTATGTCTGTGTGTATGATCCCTGTAAATCCTCGGGTGATTACCCCTGCTTGTTTACGGTTGAAGGTCCAGGGTTTAGGGCTCAGTCGGAGACTAGTGCATCTTCATAAAGAGAGACATGCTCCTGAGGACATGCAGCCGACACAGATGCCCTACACAAGTAATGCTGGGCACGATATCCGATATCCAACATTGGCAAACCAATGCCGCCAATGTGCAAAACGTCCTCTAACTTATAAACTTTGTCGGGATAGGCCTCCTGGCTTTCACGACGCAATGTCGACACAATGCGGGTATCAGATGTGCAGTTGTGTGTTTGTTGTTCACGGGCTGGGTCAAAAACGCCTTCCCGAACAATCCTGACAACATCTTAATGTTTTGTCAACTTGCCATTACGTCATACAGTCCTACGAAAGGTGAGTATACCCGGGGTGCAGGGTGGAATACAGTTGACTTTACGAGATGCAAGACTCCTATGAGGTAGGTAGTTCATTAAATTAGGATCCCTTTGAGGGTCCCTGCCATAAGGGTGCAGTGCCGTACTATTTGGGGGACCTAAAAAGGGACCCTAATTTAGAGAACTGCCCAGATAGTATTGCGTGTCTGGCTGGCCGAACGTTTATAAATATGCTCACATCAGAAACACACCCTGAAAACCGAATTAGATACGGCGCAACTGCGTAAAAAGACAGACTCCACACAATTGTCCGGTAGCACCTCCAGGTAGGGCCTGGGGTGAAAAGTTTTCGAGTTTTGCGGTCCGCTTGACGGATAACAAAGCAGCCAGTCACAACGCTGCAAATGGAGTGCCGTTCCAGTTTAACCCGACTGGCACTTCTCGACGCCAAGAACCATGTAACCACTGCCTTTGGAAGCTTTTCCAAAAAAGCAACCATTTTGTTCCTAAGAGCACATGCCACTACTGTTGGAAATTATGTTCACGAGGGGCCATGGCTAGGGTTTCCTGCAACCCGTAAATCTGCCTCAACCTCCTATCCCATTCGAACTTCCCTACTCTTCCCTACTCTCGTAAGCTCGCGTTGCTTTCGCCCTGAATTAATGCATGCTAGTCTTGAAGTAAGGTCTATGACGCATTTCAGAGTGTAAGCTTGTTGACCTCACTGGTTGTGTTGGCTGACCCCCTTTGGGAGCGGAAGTTGTACTACTGACGGTACTGCTTTCCGGCAGTTCGGGCTTTGTAGGGCCGACAGGGTTTGTCTACTTTTGCGCTCCAAGTCTCTTCGTCAATGAAAGTTGACCGATATATGAAGCGCACCTTGCTCAAACTCGAGACTGAAGGTTGACCAACGAGTCAACTGGTCTTACGGGGCAACATGGGAGTCTCAGCCAAAGGAAGCTGATCAATTTCAACAATATATGAAAGCCCTCATGGGTTTTCCCATTGTGGGCTCTGCCATTGGCGCTGTGGTTGGACTAGAACTCAACCCTGAACCTTCGGGGTTGAAAGCTTGGGGGTTTCCGTTGTGTCGGTAGGGTGTAGGAGCTTTCTATGTGAAGACCGCTTTAGGGGTTCGAGAAAATCAGAAGAGCAGGACACCTTAAGCAGGGATCCGAGAAAGACGTCAACTTAGAAATGCACTTAGCAGGTAGATGGCCTCAAGGCTTTCTCTGTTCTTCCACGTGTACCCAAAAAGCAACATGTTGGTTGTTTGCATCAGCATGGTCATAATTCACCGTGGCCTATAGGATACTCAGGGACAGTAGCCTACATTTGATCGAGTAACTGCGCTCCTGACGTTTTATCGTTTGTATCGTGCCGCAATGCTAAGATAGTATCCTGCAGCGAGTTCCAACGGCGCCCTTGTAGGCATCCGACCCCCGCTCAAGATTTTTGCATTTGAAACTGACCTACTCGCAGCTTGCATTCCAAGTATCTGTCGGATTCAAGCAGAACCCACTAATCAGAAGCATCGAATGCCTCGAAGAGAAATGCGGGACCACAAACCTACGCCAGAACTCACAAGCCACTGCCGCTCCCGTCCGCCTGGCCGCCAACCGATGGGAAAGCCATGGCGCACTCTCTGGCAAAATCTCAAAAGCGCATGAAAAAACTGAGCCATCGGCCGCAGGAAATCGCTTTTCCGTATCCTGTCACCGACTTAGGCTTTGTAGGGCTTGCAGTAGGGTTTAGGGCCAGGGCACTTGAGGTAAGGTAGGATCTCTTAGGATAATAGCATTTAGAGGGTCTGGGGAGGACTTTCGGGGCCAATGCGGTTTCAGGTTTGATACAAGAAACCTATCACGATGGAAACCCCGAAACCATGGCTTCCCTTGAGTCAGAGGGAGTCAGTAAAGCTTCTTTGACGGTACGCGACCCCTGACCCCACAGCATCTGGGTGTGTTAGAAATAGAAAGCATTAAACATCTGAACCCTTCAACGCGAAAGCGTTCACCAAGCCCCAATCCTCTAAACCCTTGAACCCTGGTTTCGATCACTGGAATGTCCCATAACCCACTTACAAAAAGGAAAAAAGGATGGCACTCAGCGTGACAGGAATTCAAAAAAAAGAGTTGAACGAAGGGTTTGATAGACTTCTGGGGGGATTTAGGTTTGTGGCTTGAACATGCGCGTGAACTTTCGGGAACGCAAAACTATCTCAGGGCTGCCATGGGTGGAAGAAACAGTTGACCAAGAGCTTGTAGTGCTATGCCCTAAACCCTAAACCCCGAACCCTGAGCCACAAGGAAATGCAAAACTGAACCCACAAGGCGATCCCATCCGCCGTTTACTGGATTTGGGGGGTTTTGGATTTAGGGCAGTTGAGAAGCCTTTTGCAGCAAAGTGGCATGACCGCTCTTCTTGGGAACGCGATATCATGTTCTCGGCTCGCCGGGCCCCCCCAAGCCCAAATCGCTGGACCCCTTCACTCTGAAGCATGTCGGCACAGACCCTCTAAATCCCAAGGTTGAGCCCCAGCACCTTGCAACACTTCGAAGCCTCACAGACCGTCAGTTATTCTCAGTTGCGCGGGATGTCCTACTACCGGGTCCTGAGAACAGGAATGGCTTTGGGCGCTTGCAGCGTTGGGCTTCGAGTCATCACAGAATATACAAAAGTAATATTATATAGTAGAGTGTAGTATAGCCTGGTATGGCATGGGATATGCCACATTGTGAACTTGTATAACATTATGAAGCAGTATATCATAGACTCGCCTTATTGCAAGCTCTGGTGGCATTGGTAGCGGGAACCCGGAGAAACGAGAATGCACAGGTGCAATTATTGCGGCCGGCATCCTGGAACAAAACAGCAGTTGGCCGACTTGGGCTAGTCTCCACAACCATGCATCTGAAGCTTGCAATCGGTCTGTCTGGCTCTCTTCGAAATATCCATCTATCTATCTATCTATCTATCTATCTATCTATCTATCTATCTATCTATCTGTCTATCCATTTGCCTACCCATCTATATCCATCTATCCATCTATCTATCCGTCTGTCTGTCTGCCTGCCTGCCTGTCGCTCTGTCTCGCTGCCTCTCTGTCTGTCTGTCCGTCCGTCTGTCTGTCTGGTATGAACATACATACATACATACAGACAGACAGACAGACAGACAGACAGACAGACAGACTAACAGGCAGACACACAGACAGATAGCCAGTCGGACAGACAGACATACTTAATCAAAAACATACACAATCATACGTACAACCATACATGCGTACATACATACATACATACATACATACATACATACATACATACATACACACATACATCCATTGCATACGTACATACGTACATACATACATACAATACATGCGCACATGCATGCATGCATGCATGCATGCATACATACATACATATATACATACATACATGCATACATACATACAACACTTACATACATACAGCACTTACATACGTACATACATACAATACAATACAATACAATAATATACAGTACAGTACAGTACAGTACAGTACAGTACAATACAATACAATACAATACAATACAATACAATACAATACAATACAAGCGCACATGAATGCATGCATGCAAATGCAAATGCAAATGCAAATGCAAATGCAAATGCAAATGCAAATGCAAATGCATGTCTCTCAAAATCTGCCTATCTATCCATATGTGCATCCATCTGTCGGTGTCCATCTCTCTATGTCTCCATCCTTCCTTCTTTCGACTTACCGATATGTATGTAGGCAGGTACGCATGCCTGCACGGATGTAAGTCTGTATGCCTGTATGCCTATATGTACCACACATATGCCAATGCACATAGTGACACGAGATGCGTTGGTTGGTCGTTGTTGGGATAGTCACATAAGACCCCGCAGGCCCTTCTGGCACTATATACTCCCCTTTCGGAGGAACGCCTTGAACGTCGACACCGATCCGGTTGCGCTTTTCGCGCCAAGCGCGAAAGGAAGATCGCAGGTCCACGAAATCTCCAAACGGCCTAGGGTTTTGGGTTGAGGGCTCGAACTTCTTGGGTGTCGAGCTTGGGGTAAGAGCCCACAGATGAGTCGTAATCTAGGGCTTAATGGCCGTTTGTTCTCTACCAAGCCTGCGGCGGCATGTAACGAGAGCCGCCACCTCCCTTGGAAACTCCCGTCTAGCTTGCTAGTACCACGAGTGGAACTGTCCTATGGTCATTGACGTTGTTGTTGTTTCCGTTCTACCCGCGAACAAGATGACAACACTTTGTCGGGCTACACCAACTTGGTACGTACTCTGTACTTGTCCAATTACTTCTCTTTTCAGCCATCACATAAAAAACAGCAATGGTTGTGTGAACCTCAGACCATGCTTCGTGGCTTCATGAGCATCCACTCGTACCTAGCATGAGAGCTGCAGGCTTCCTGCAGCCTGCTTAAATAGTGTCTTCACAATCTCGCGATCAATTCGACCTTCTACGTGCAAATTGCCTGTTGAAGCGCCCTACCTTTTCGTTTCAGACCTCCGCGAATAGCTCTGGCCGCATTAGTTTCCATCTGTATTTTGGCAAGTGAACGAGAAACTCAACAAGACCTGCACCTTCAAACACACAAGTTTCCGAATTCACATGGGTAGTTTCCGGGACCGTTTGTGGTCAACCGGTTGGTGGCTGACTGAAACACGAAAGGCGTTCTTGACAAACGTGCCAGGTGGTGAAGATGGGAGGTTGTCTGAAAGCTGCTGTCCAGAATCCTGCGGATCATGATCCTTCGCCTGAAGCCCAAGTGCTCATGAGCTAGCTTCGCCCAGACCGCAACCCCACAAATCCACCATTAGCCGAAAGAGATGTTCAGCTGCGATTAGGGGCAGCATGCGCTTTACGGCGAAAGCCTCTAAACATGTCCCTACATGTCCCTGATAGGAATGGACTTGACGTCTAGTATTATCAGACGTGTATAGATCGATACACACATGAAAAGAGGGAGACGGAGAGAGAGAGAGAGAGAGAGCAAAAGAGAGACAGAGCATGAACTTATTCAACAGCTAAGTGTGCTGGTATACACGCCCTGGTGTCGGAATGGGTGCATGATTGTAGATTTCTGCTTAGGTACTCGTGAAAGTGGTTAGCAACTCGTAAAAGTGGTTAGCAGAAACAGCGCGGGGAAAGCAAAGCTCAAATGCGATAGTTCACACCTTAAAACTTCGACTAGAACTACAATGCAACAGCAAACCGTTTGCAGTAACATCAGTACTCAGCCAAACTGTACACATTGACGAGGAATAATTGAAAGTGTATTGTGATTATGGAGGTCGTGCCACCTGGAAAATTCGACAGAAGAACAAAACGCGCACGCACACAGGAAGACATGCTCCTGCCGCATCATCAAGTAAACAGCAAAAAGCAAAGTGCCGGCACAGGCAGGGCGTACTCTTTCGGATTTGCATGGTGGTTCCATCCTTGCTTCTTCATCTCTCTTGAGGGCTTTACCCTTAACCCTACACCCTCAAGGATTAATGGTTTAGGTCGTGGCCGCGGCCAGTTCGTTATGGGTGTGACGGAACAGGCACGGGTGTTTGACTGAGATCTCCGAAAGCTCTACGATTCTCCGAAAACCTGCAGACTTAAGTTTGAAACCCCGAGCCGTAGTTGACAGCGAGCTGCGAAAACGACTCCGGGAAGTACTTGCACTTCTCATCCCGATCCCGGTGGACCGAGTTTTGCCTTGTTAAAACACTTGCGACATGTGGCACTTGATCGCCGCTGTCGCTGATAGTCTGTCTACATCGGCAACCAGGATCTTCAAAATGCAGAGCTTAAAAAGGTCTCCTTTCAGGGAGACTTGTTGACAACCGTCGGATGCAAGAACCCCAGCCAGTGCATCTATGGTAGCACTACCATTCAAGATTTCTGGTGAGTTCGTGCTCCGTCTGCTTCCCCCCCAAAACTATTGAAGGGCCGCGGCCTCACGCACCTTGAGGATTGCCCGCACCTCACAACACGGAATTTAGAGACACACAGAAACCCAAAACCAGGCTTACAGGTTCAGCAGTGTCGGTCCTGATTTCAGCGGAAGAGCCTTATCAAACCATACCATATACAGCTAAACATATATATATATATATACATATATATATATATAAGTATATATATATATAGAGAGAGAGTTACATTTCTTCATAAACTCATTTATTTATTTCTTTGCATATATTTGTATTCATCTTTCTACTCAATATCTATCTTCATATTCATATATATATATATATAGTTAAACTGACCTTATGTATATATATATATATATATATATATATATATTTATAAGTATAAATATAACTGTAAAAAACAATAAGGAGGATTATGTCAGGCTGAACAGGCTGATTTGGTCTTCGGTTATTCAGCGTGTCCGTAGTTCTTGGCGTCGCCCACGGGATGCCGATGGTGCCCCACGGCAGTGAAAATGCCAGGCTGAGGCTTTAGCCTCCGAAGTAAGAGCATGCAAACCCTGTAGCCTCAACACAACGACTCAAGGCCCTTAACCCTAACCCTGTAAACCCACTTCCCCAAACCCCTAAGTCCTAAACAACTTTTGCAACAGCTTGGGTGCAGCTTCACAGAGTTCTAGGCATACAGCAGCTATCGTGACAACTGCTCCGTCCCTGACATTAACTTTAACTATGCTAAGCGGACAAACAGCCGTCATGGCAACACGCAGCGTGCCATCAGCCGCGATAACCGAAGCACTTACCGAAGCAAAGCTAAAACATGACATCGACGAGGGCAACAGCGACGACTGTATCAGCATCGCTATCATCATCGCCGACACCATCACAACCATCATTACCATCCTCATGGTTATCGCCATCACCATCATCGTCATCATCACCGTCATTTTGCATCCTCACCCCCCATCAGCACCGGCATCAACATCCTTGTCATGATCCGCATCATCATCATCATCATCAGCAGCGCACTTGCAGCAAGGCCATCATCATCGCTGAATCATCACCATCACATCATCATCACCATACTCATCATCATCATCATCATCATACTCATCATCATCATATGACCATCATGATTATCAAGCTACATCAAGAAAATGCACAATGATATGCTGATGCTTGCCATCATCATGCTCTCTGCCAATGTCATCACCTTCGCCGTCCGTATCATAAAGACCGATCCGCATGAATGTCCACCCTTGTCATCGTCATCATAGCCATCGTCAGCAGCAGTGGCAGCGGCAGCATCAGAGTGGTCATCATGATGCGAGGCAGCACATGCAGCTGCACATCACCAGCGACACGTTGCATAAAACTCTTCGTCTTCCTACCATCATCATCTACACCATCATGGGCGAAATCGTCAGACCAGCATCAACAACAACAACATGATGAGCACAATCGTTGTCAACGTCATCGTCACGCACAACACCAAACCAATGATCGTCGCGTTCGTTGCCGAAACCACCCATCATCACCAGCATCCTCACCATCGTCATGTCACTTGCTTGAAGGGGCCGGTGAATGTGCAGAGGAAGCTAAGGCTGACCTGAAAAGACACTCATATTCAACCCCCATATTCACGACCCACACATTACCGACCTTGCAGCTGCCCTGGAGTAATTTCGCCTTAGGGACTCCCTTGTGTAGAGGCTCAAAAATTATAATAGGCTTTGAAGTATACCGATGGTATACACTAAGGAGCCCGGAGGCCCTAAGGAACAACATCGGTAGTTGGTCAAGCTTCTGTATTATGAGGACGAAACCCTATGTCAATGCCCTAAACCCTAAACCGGCTCCCTGTGATCACGAGCCTTGGAGCGCTTCAACTCTTTCGCTGAGTGTGTCGACGAGCGCCTCGCGCATTCGTCCCCACGCTGGGCTTGCTCATTCGTGTGTAAGGGTCCATCCGGGTGTAGGGGCTTGGGTTTCGGGCATCCGGTTTCCTACATGGTTGGGGGTGCCCGATACCAACGTGGCAGAAAGTTATTTTCTGCCGAGTTCGAGCACGGGGTATTTCATAATAGCATCTGCAGAGTTCGAGCAAGGGTATGAAAACATACGTACACAATCTAACACAGTGTAATCAGCATGATATCAGATTGTGTCTGAGCGAGTCCCAAGCACTTGAGTGACTAGCTGCAAGAAAGGTAGGACCTCCCTGGTCCTGAGACTGTCGGACATCTTATTTTGCAATAAAACCCGCTCGCCGGGTGAGAATGCCCCCGACCAACTCTAAACCCCAAATCCGGAAGCACCAAACCCTCTCCAAAACCCCTGGACCCGAAACCGTATGAACCCTAAACTGATTCGTGCCTGAAGTTCCTTGGCGAAGGCTGGGTTGCCAGATTTCGTGCCAGCGAGGACTGCCAGCTGATGGAAGGGCATCCTGTTGAGGACCTGAGAAGGCGTCGTTTCGGGTTTGACCCAATATTACACGGGCTTTAAAATTTGTCTGTGAGGGTTCTAGAGGGCTACCTCGAAACAACGGTTTGTAGTTTTTAACTCCTGAGGTTGAAGCCTCGAAACTCACGTTGGCGTCGGCTTCGGTCCCGTAAATCGGGGTTAATGGTTCCGTGTTTGGGATCTATCCTTTACTTGAGGTTGAAATGTCAGGCATGGTATCGGGCTTCCAGGTTCGCGGGTGCAGGGTTTTACGGCGTCGCGTTTAAGAAGACGTAAGACTTCGCAAAGAAGCAGAAGAAGAAGTCGAAGAAGCGGCGAGGATGTATTATGACGTTTCTTTTTGTTGAAGGCTCTTTTCCGTCAGCACGACTTGCGGCCTACAGAAGCATGCGGGAGGCGCGTCAATTCGGCCCCTGTAAGCACCCTCACTTGCAAGAAGGAAAAGCCTAGCTAAAACCGAACCGCAGCCATCACAGACTGAGCCATGCACATTGCACAAGAGTGGAAGTATGAAGTATTTCCACGCCCCGAAAGACAAGAGACACCGGTAGCATTGTATTAGCAATGCGCACGTCAGTTTTAGACAACCCACATATGCCTTCAGCATCTCACTCAACTCGAAACTCCGTGTTGGACAACCCTGCACTCATGAAGCCCCAAGCACATGCAGCACGATGTCCCTCCAGCACGATCCGCAAAGTTACCATAGGACTTGCGGGTTCGCAGATGTTGTACGCGCAGTATGGAACATACATCCACACCCCCCTCGCTGGCTCAGACTTTGATCGCAGCGAGTCATACCATTGCTTGGTGTAGCCCTGTTGAGCCCAGCTATTGAACCTCCGTCAGTGCCAGCCTGTCTTCGCTCTAGAATACAAGTGCTTGTCGTAGTTCCTTCGCTTCGAACTGTTTTCATTCACGACTGTACCATCGATGCCGCCGCCACCTTGGACGCTTGCCCAACTTCCTGCCCCTGTACCAGCTCTTTGAACCCAGATGAGACGCGCCCCACGGGATGTCGCCCGAGTCATCGGCCATCGCGGTGGAGCTGTTGCTCTCATTCCCAGCCTTGCAAACAGAATTTTCCCCATCCGCCCAGATGCACTCTTCACTCTTCCTCAACGCAGTAGGCACCCATACTACAATCCATGATCCCGCTCTCAGCACCATGACGACCTGGATCCACATCTATGCTTCGCTTCGTTGCAACCTCGTTCATGTCAACTTAATCCTGTGATTCGCACGTAGCTTTCGCTTTGACCGGGTTGGGTCTTCTGGTCTTCTGTTTCTCAAAGCCAGTACCGACATGGTAGGTTCCATCCCTTTGCTTGAGGCAAGCCTCTGGGCATTCTCCAACTCATGCAACCTGAGCTCCAGACTTTGGCACTGCTCAGACAAACTCATCACCAGCTCTCTCTGCGAGGCGGCTTTGTCCTGCATCGCCCCCGGCCCGAGGCACAAGTCCAGCTTCTGTTCCGCTTTCAAGATGGCCTCATCGAGCAGTCGGCTGCTCGAAGCCTTAATCAAGCTGGCCTGTTCACCACGCAGTCCGCGAAGCATCTCCATGTCCATCTCAACCGGGTGCCCACCCTCTGCCAGCCCGGGCGGCAAATCTCGCCGCAAGGATGCATCCGGTTCCATCACTCAGGTGAGGAGAGGCGAACCTATGGACAAGTTTAGGCTTTGAAAGGTTAGATCCCGGTTGAGCCATGACGGTTTAGGATTTTGGGTTTGGGGTTGTTAATGACGGTGCTTTCTGACGAAGCACAAGATGACTGATGATGATAATTTCATGATCATGATGTGACGATGACAATGATGATGATGATGATGCTGATGCTGATGCTGATGCTGATGCTGATGCTGATGCTGATGCTGATGCTGATGCTGATGATAATAATAATAATGGCGGCAGGAAACCAGAGACTTGACCGCAACTTGCCTCACATATTTAGCAGAAGCAAGAATATAGAAAGAAACAGACACACCAAAACCCTAGTCGATTTAATTCTTGAGGCCCTATTGTGAAACCATTATAGTAACCCTTCTAGACCCCTAGCCCCACGCATGATGCCGGCATGCCACACGCTGCAATCGCCGGTGCGAAATCACCTCCTCGGCCCAGTTTACTCCAGGGTTCTGAGCTCGAGCTTCTTCCTCCACAAGCCTTGGAACGAAAGGACGGCAACGAAGGTATCGGTTTGGGGTCGAACATTTGCCGGGGCACTCCTAGTCTTACTACTTCTCCTTCTCCTTCTCCTACTCTTACTCCTACCCCTACTCCTACTCCTGCTCCTGCCCCTACTCCTACTGCTACTCCTGCTCCCACTCCTGCTCCTTCTCCTACTGCTGCTGCTGCTGCTTCCGCTACTGCTACTGCCTTTGCCTCTGCAGCTGCTACTGCTTCTGTTGCCGCTCCCAGTACCATTTCTGCTGCTACCACTTGTTACTGGCTTCGTGCAGAAAGTAGTTTCAAAAGTCTTTGCACGATAGTGAACATGTTGGGTTTCGGAGATTGTCTAACTTCTGCCCCCAGTCCGAAGCCTGAGCCCCAAAGACGACTTGTCTGCCTGGCCTTTGGCTTCAGATGGGTTTGGATTAGGTGAGGTTTAGGACTAGCGTGAAGCCGAACAGGCCTGGATGCCTCGAATCATAGTGAATGTCACAAGGCCCTGCAGAGAAAGAATCAAAACACCAAAGCCACCATGATAAAGCTCGAAGGGCAATGCAGGTTGAGTCCAAGCCCTGCGGCCAAGATCGAGGGCCGAATCCCAAAGTGCGAACTACATCATACCAAGCGGTTCCATGTCTTGTACTACCAGCTCCGGCCAGATGTCTCGAACGGTTGTACTGAACAGACAAGAGAGAGCTGTGACTTTAAACGTCCAGGAAATGCTGCAAGCCTCAACCCCGAATCTCTAATCCTTGAATGCCAGCACCAAACCTTCGACAATCAATCAGCCCTAGCTCTTACCAAGACTGCTGGGACATTGCTAGTGTGAGAGTAAAAATAAGCTGCGTGCTAAGTGCTAAGCTGCTGGGATAGAACGCAACGGCGGCGTCCAGCCACAGAGCCCTAACCAAGGAATCAAGCAGCTCGCAATCAACCCTTAGGAAACCCTGTGGGTAACCCAGGGAGAAAGGCAGTCGTGAATTTAACCCTGCGTTTCTGGACTTCGCTACGCGTTCTCCTGTACAGGCACCCATCTTGACAGAATTTGGCAATTTTACGGCTTCCTGAAAGCGCGAGGGATCCGGATGCTCTTAAATTACGGTTCCCGTAATACTGGAAACCGGGCCGAACCCCGAGGAGAGAAAGCTTGCACAACTGAAAATACACAACCTGACAACCAGTAGAGGCGCCTCAACGAATCGTAATCTACTTCTTGATTAACCCCTGGACAAATAACCGAAACCCCTTTTGCTGCACAACGTGAACCCACATCACAACCTCATACTGTAAGGTCCTGTTCTACCCTATAAACCCTAAACTCCTAAAACCCCAAACCCTAATCAAAGTTAAGCAGCGAGAGAAGACAGACCGCTTCCTCCGAGAACCCATTCTCCAGAGCCTCTCTGTGTGTTCCAGGTGGTTAACAGGGATTTGAGGGACTGTTGACGACTCAGGGCTTGCGCTCGGAGTCGAGAGCCCGGGATCTTTAGCTAAAGTTGAGCGCTCCTCATATGAGAATAGAAGAAGCCGTTCTGGTACTTAGATGCTCCTCCGATCGGGGCCTAGAGGATAGACAAGCTATGAAGCACTACACTAACTATGGACTCGAAGGTCAGGGGTTAATACGATATTACATAAACTCGCCTCCAACCCTACACCCTAAAGCCGTAATCCCTAGACCCAAAGCTATATAGTATTCCCTACACCCGAAACCCGTATAATCCCTAAACCCTTAAACCCTAAACCCGAACTCACTAAAGCATAAACCCAAACTAAACACGCTAAACCGTTCGAGCCAAACCCTACATCCAAACTCTCTAACCTGCAGGTCCGCTGGCAGGGCTTGGGGGCTTAGGCTGCTCTAGAGCCTGCGAGTTGCTCCACCAGGCTACCAGCCAAGAACCCGACAGATCATAGACCCCCGCGCCAGACGGCTTGACCCTCGTGGCTGGGGTCTCGCGAGCCCCGGACCACACACCCCCCCCCCACCATTCATCATCATGCTGTGCCCCATAACATGTGCCCTTCGAATGTAAAGCGCCCTTAACCTTAAAACCTAAACCCTAAATCCCTATAATGCCCTGAACCCTACCCTCTCTCAACTTGACCCGCCTTTGTGCGCATCAGATCGTGGAGCAGCAAAAGAGCGATGCCGATATCCAACTCTGCAAACCTTCAGGGTTGGGTTTAGGGGTTTAGGGTCCCCTTGCAACAACCATAGGTTCAGCTATTTCTTAGCGGTTATAGTGCCGATTATCGAAACAGTGGAACTAGCAGCCGGATTCATGGCAATATAGGCGTCGTCGTAGGTGGCGGCGGTCGCGGTCGTCGTCGTCGTCGTCGTCGTCGTCGTCGTAGTAGCAGTAGCTGTTGCGTGATCGTCATCAACATCGTTGCTTCAGGAGATGTTCGAGGATTCCGAGGGTTCAGAAAGCTCAAAACCAGAACTCCCAAGTGCTTCAAGCCTGCGCCCTCGCTTTCTGTGAGTTCTAGAGGTGCTGACAACGACCATCAACCACCATCTTTATCAGACTTTGCGCGGTTGTGAATGGTGGGGCGACAGCTGCAATATAGATCCTTCGAAGATCTCATGCCGCATATGCCACAGGGCACGACGACAACGAAAGGCGCACGAAGGAAGCGAACGATACCAGCAATGACCGACATGTGACTAGTGATGATGTTCCGCGAGCGAAAACAAGCCTATAATCAGTGTGCTGACACTATTAACCATGAACGCTCAGGGAATTCATTGGTACGCAGGGCCATCACCAGATTCGTGACAGAAAGAAAAACACAAACAATGAAGCTGCTTGTGTTCGGGATCAGAGCATCAACACTAGCAGCGCACTCGTACTACTCCAACCTAAAACCCTAAACCCTAAACCCGATACTGCCCCTACGTTAGAACTCCCCTGGTTTCAAAGGCTGCCTCTTGCGCTGGCTCTTGTCCAACTTCGCTGTCTTATCCGGGTGCGAATGGTGACCTGTAGCATATTATAGGGTTTAGGGTTTAGAGTTGGGTATAGGGTGTTAAGGCTTCGCTGTGCGATTTGGGCGTTTCTTAGCATGTGGAATCCCAGTTTGGCAGTTCTTGTATTTCGGGTCCTTCATGGTCGGATTTGTTGAGGGTCCGAGGAATAGAGTCTATGCGTTGGGGTCCCTGACTTGTTTTCTGCAGCCAGCATTTGGGGTTTGCGTTTAGGGGTATTGTGCCGAAGGTTGAGGTTTCCAGTGTGCAGGGTTCCGCATTGTCAGTCCTCGTGAGCTGCGATGGTACGCACATTTGCATGGCACCACAGTGGCATTCCCGAAAAGCGGAGATAATGGATATAGGGCTTAAACCGTTCATGATGAAAAGAACACATCCCATGCTGCGCTACGCTGCGACACTTTTCAGAGACCGTCTGGGCTCCAGATTTTAGCGAACACCCGGCCTGTTGAAGCCCTAAGACACTAAAACGAGACCCCAAGCCATAAACCCTACAAGCCCAAAAAATCCCAGAACCCGAACCCCCCACAAAAAAACACCACAAAACCCCATCGATCCCCAAATCCTGTGTACAAAAATACGCTCGAAACACTACGACGACAGGCTAACATCTGAGTCGGCAGCAGTAGGAGCAGGAGCTTCCGGATGAGCAGGAGCCCACGGAAAAGATGCAAGGCCGCTTGCCTGCGGTTTTCAAAGGTTCAGTGCTAGGGTTTTGGGTTATTAAGAAGACAAGCTTTGCCCCAGGAGTTCCTCTAAGAAGACAACTGTTTCACATGAGGAACTCGGACGACAGCTAGCTGCTAGCTGATGCCACGAGGAAGGGTTACGGGCTAGAGTTCACGAGGGGTTACCGAGCTCGTGCTCATTTCTTCTAGAGCAGATGTTTTTTGGTAGCTGGGTTCATGCACAGATTCATTCTTGGGTGTACTTCTTGTACTGCCTTGTGCAGCCACAGCTACCCTTCTGTTTGAGTGGAAGCCGAGGGGAGGACGATTGCAATGGCGAGTGTATCTTCGCGACGGAAAGGACGATGTAGGGTCGCTGAAACCCTACACATGCGCAAACGGCATCATCCAATCGTGCGACCGAGTGGCTGCACGGAGGTTAATCTCAACAAAACGTAACCCCTTTCCGGTTTATATACCCATTGCCCTATACCCTAATACCCTAGACCCAAGTCACGGGAATCACTAGCAAGAGCAAAGCACGAAGACTCTCATCTGATCCAAACGGCGCCCAGTCTAAAACAGCCACTAAGGACGCCAACATCTTCTATTCACCTCTCAGCTGCTAGAGAGGAGCGCTACCTGCTGATCATCGAAGACCGCTCCTTGCCGAAACATAATTCATGACCTTCGATGCGCTAAGGATTGTTGCGCTGCCAAGTGCTTCCAAGTCGAGTAATTACAGGGAAGCAGCAGCTGGTTTTTCGAACTAAGCACATCCCGCTTAGAAGAATACACAGAGATTTTGCTACAACCCTCAACCCTCAACCCTAAACCCTCAAACTTAAAACCGTAAGCCCGTAAGCCGTAATCCCCTAAACCCCCAAACCCCTAAACCTCAACCCTAAACCCTAGAACGGTCCCCACAGACCCCCAAAACTTCAGACCCACTTCCTCCGAGTTGCACAGCTGCGGATGCCCTCGACTTCCCAGACTCGGCGGGCCTCTGTGTCAGGGTTAGGGTTCAAGGTTTTAGGGTTTTAAGGTTTAGGATTTAAGGCATTGATAAAGGTTCAAGGTTTTAGGGTTTAGGGTTTAGGATTTAGGGCATGGATAAAGGATCAAGGTTTTAGGGTTTAGGTGTTAGGATTTAGGGCATGGCCAGCATGGATAAAGGTTCACGGTTTTAGGGTTTAGGGTTTAGGATTTAGCGCATTGATAAAGGTTTACGAGTTGGTAAAGGTTCAGAGTTTAGGGTTTGAGGCTTAGGGCTTGCGGCATTCAGGGTTTAGGGGGTGTAGACACTGTTGACACCTAAATACTAAAGCCGGAGTAGGACTTGAAATCGATGCTTGGGCCTTGTGCCGGCTATGGAAGGCAAGTCAGTGATCCGAATCCCCTAAACCTTAAGCCCTAACACCAAGGCCTTTGAATACTTCGAAGATGTCACGACCGGAGCTGGCACAGCGCATAGAGACGAAAGGGCTGACGACAGGCTTCAGGGCTTCAGTGCTATAAACCCATAAATTCTAATCCCGAATCCCTGAATCCTAAACCCTAATCCTTAGCCCTAAACGCTAACCTCTATGAGCTTAAGCACAGGCCCAAACCGCTTCCCACGAGCCTTGAGCAGAGGTGCTGGACGTGATCACCTGTCCGAGCTAGGGAAGAGGAGGCGGTTTAGGGCGAAGGGAGAAGGACTAGGATTTAGGGTTGAGGAAGGATTTAGATAGGCTTAGGAAGTAGGTTTCTTTAAGTGCAGCAGCCCCCCTTTCGGGCTTGCACGTCATGAGGGTTTCGGGATTAGGATTAGGGATGGGGACTGGGGTTTACGGACTAGCGATTCATGTCGAGGGTTCTGGGGCGAAGCTTTGGGGATTTTAAGGTTTGGGGTTAAGTGGAGTGGAGCAAAGTAAGCGAAAAAAAGGTTAGTTCTTTCGGAATGCAATAGCACTTCACTCTGGTTTCCGGGCTCTGGTTGGGCTGTGCTGCATGATTCGGTATCCGTAAACACTGCCTAGCTCCGTGTGACTTAGCAAGTCCAGCGCCACTTACCTGTGTAACGATAAAAAATCTAAAGGACACAGTTTATGAACACTACATACAGAAGCCAAACAAACGTCCAAGAAGGGCGTTGAGGGAGCAATTTCCGACGTCGCCGTCGGACCATCTGCGTGGTTCTGAAGCCCAACTCCGTTGAAATCTCAGTCATGCCACAGACTGGACAGACGAGTGCGAAGCCTAGGCCCCATATTATGAGCCTTGAGCATAACAGCTTGGAAATAGCAACATCTGGACAAGGAAGGTCAGTGCTGTAGGGGCCTTATCCATTACACCAGAACTAAATCATGTAGGGACAATAACAGGACAATTCTTGGGACCCGATGTTGCGGTACCTATATGACTTATATGACACAACCAGAACATTAACATGGCTGAAATGTAGATTAATTTCAATTCGCAGGTCCACCTGGGAAGAAGTCTCAACGGCTGGTCCCGCTTGCGCTTCTGCCTGCCCCATGAGTTCATGGAGTAGGGCTTAAGCGGTTTAGGACTAGCGTTTGGGGATTAGGGTTTGGGGACGGAATCCCTTTCGGCTCTCGTATAGCTCTAGCAGCCCAATTACCAACGCAATGCTGTTGCTTTTTCAACCCTACGCAGTGTGCCGACGGAAACGGGACAGAACGAAATGAGGATGAAAACCTGTTTGTTCTTGAAGCCTATGCGCAGAACCTCCATCTGTGCACCCTCTGTCGCTTGTCATGTAAATTGCACGGAGTTTTGGTGGGAGGCTGACAAAATGTAGAGTCTCACAACATCACCTGAATATGCTGCACAGAGTACTTTCGCCGTACCTCGCTCTCTATATATCCTAAACTCCACAAGCCGCGCAGGAAACCTTGATTTCAACTTCCCAACCCTCCACCGAAACCCCGAACCCCATAGTCAAACCCCAAAACCTTATGTCCTAAAGCCTGAAACCTACAACCCCAACCACTACACCTCTGGAAAATCCGAATCCTGAACCCGACACCCTTAAGAACCCTAAACCCTAAACCGTCAAACCGTGCAGCCGTGAAGGGCGAGCCTTGCCAAGGTGCTGTGCGCTTTGGACCAGCTCTTCAACGTAGCCACTCCTGCAAGGGTCTGGGGCAGTTGCATTATGTTGTATTACACAGAATAAGATATTATATCCTGATATAGTGAATGATAGTAAACTACAGGATTTTTTTATTACATTATGCTATACTATATCAAATTATGTTGTGTTGTGTTATATCATCTTACGTTAGATTAGAATGATTAAAATCTCTATTCGTGCATTATATCTTTATTTCATGATGCTATATTACATTACATTGTGCTGTATTAAATTATACGACGTTATATGAAATCATCTGATGGAATATTATAGTGTACTATCGCGTATTAAAGTGTATAATGGTATACTAAAGTATATCATGTAGTTGTGCCGATTGGACTTTGAGGTTTGCGAGTTCTCATGAGGTCTCATGAAGTTGAGGGTCGAGATGCAAGGCTTTTCCGAGCTCTTGTGAGGCTACAAGGGATTGCCTAGGGCTCCGGCAGTGAATTAAATAGTAGGTTACTAGCCTTGGTACTATTTTACCCAGTAACCAGTACTGCAGTACGCGGAGCCCCAAACCAGGGATCCTGGCATTTTCAAGGGCTTGGAAAAGTGTTTCAGAAGGAGGATTATCAGAACAAGACTGCGGTAGACGAAGTCGCCGAGGGAATCGTTAAAAACAAAGCATGCGACACACGCTATGACGCGAAATGCAACATACGAGACCTGGAGTGCACATCTCGCAAGAACACTGTGGACATCCAGTACAAATCAGTACCATCTTCAACTTGCAGCCTCAATGAAACAGAAAGATTATATATGTCTCCCATTTCATACCACCCATGCGGAATGTTCATTAAGACTAACACTTCTCAAAAACACTGTCTGGTTTGGGGCTGTCGTTTGGGCTTGTGTGGTGTCTAATTATCTAACCGGGTCGTCGGATTGGCGAAAAGCTTCAGCCGAGTGTGTGGACCTTATTCAGAACAGCATCCTAGGGAAGGGTGACGGATGTTGAATGTGTGCCAATTGTACAATACTACATGCTGACGCGAAGATGTACACTTGTCTCCAGCCTGCGCAACCCGATCGTGAATGTAGTTGATGATTTGAGGGCTTAGAGTTTGAGGCATTGCGGGATAGTGGCCGAGGGTTCAGGATCGAGTCTACAACTCCCTCCCGGCCGAGGAGCAAGGCTGTCTCGTTCGTCACTACCTGCTTGCAACTTGCCGAAACCAGAAAGCCCCTAAGAATCGAAAGACGTGTGCGTTATGAGATCGCCCTACACTTTCGGTGAATATATTTGGGGCTTCCGGAGTCCGAACAGTACATATCTTCTCGATCCATGGAAGCCGATGGTTCGAAGAGGACTACAGCCGAAGCTCAGCATTCCCAGCACAACGCATCACACCAATAGATCATTCTCAGAGCGGTCTGGCTGGAAAAGATCAGCAAAAACGCCGTGCCGTTGTGCTTCCAGCCTGCTGGATCACTGGCCGCTGTTTACGGCTTTATGGTCCGTTTTCTGCTGGTAACCTGCCTTACCACCAACAGAGCCCCGCCGCGGCACTCGAAGTAGGATTCCAAGACATCTGCTGGCACTTACCAGCAAAGATGACGCGAACTCCGACCGAACCGACCAGACTGAGAGACTTCACAAAAAGGAGCCACAGCTTCGAAACACTGTACCCAGCGATACTACCATTACGGATATTAGGGCCCTTAAGACCATTCTAATCATGGTTTTGGGGTGGCCTAATTCTAGAATAGTAGTGTATATGTATATGGACCCTCCGGGGTAGGTGCTATACCTCCTGAGCCAGACGCCGTCCAGTCCTCAGCCCAAAGCCGATTCTCTTTGATGGTTATGGCAAGCAAATTCCTAAAATCTTGGAGACGCCGATAACGCAGCCAAGAGCCATGCAATAAACCCTGAATCCCAAACCGAAAAGCCAAAGTAAATGAACCATTCGTCCTGAACCGAACACCAAGGACCCAGAATCCTGAAACCTCAGATCTTAAGCACTGAGGCCGAATCCATCAACAGTAACCGGTAAACCCCTAAACCCAACTCACGGCCCCGGCCCCAAGCCCTAACCGCTGAACCCTGCTCTAATCCCTGAACCCCTTGCGGTAGCCCCAAGATCTCGATTGTTTCAGAAGACATACACAGCATTGTAAGGAACGTTACTTACAAATCTAGGTTGTTTGGGGGTTCCATGGAAAAAACGTCGAACCCCAAGCCCCAAAACCTAACAGACCCTAATCCCTACCCGCACACTCCCGGACAGCAAGTAGCCACCAACAACCAAAACCTGGGGACCTGGGGTGCCAGTCCCCCGCCTGAATTTTCGCGCGCGAGTATTCCAACCAGATGTTTCGCTTTTTGTAACTCCGGCAAGCCTTGCCTCCGTCGCCGTTTCCAAGCCAGTCTTTATCGGTGGCAAGCTCTGGCATCGTTTGCGACTGCTCTCATCTGCGAAGTCTTTCTCCTAAGCGCTGCAAAAGCTTCAGGGCTGAGGGTATTGGCATGGGGTTGGGGATTCAAGACTTAGGGTGTTAGGGGCCCTCATTCGCCCTGGGCGCTGCAAGGTGATAAAGGGGCCTGAAGAACTAGTGCAGAGCAGGGGTTTGGGGGATAGTATACCGCTGACAAACTGCTCAGACCTCTATGGCGCAGGGAGTGCTGTCGGGTTTGGGGCTTGAAGCTTGGCGGATGTTAGTGTTTAAGGCTATGGGCCTGGAGATGTTGGCTCTGTTGTGTGCATGCTTTGGTGGCTGAGAGGCGCCTGCCTGCAGGATTTCCATTGTAGGCTTCAAGCAAAAGGAAGGCCCGGGACTTGATAACTTTATGTTGCAGGCTTTGGCGATTAGTGATTAGTGGGTTTGGGGTCTAGTATAGCATCTAGCGTATGTATGTGTGTATATATACACACATACACATACACATACCTGTATACATAGATGTAAATATGTATACATGTATATGTATACTGTACTATGTAGATATCTATATATGTATATACACGTGTTATGTAATGAAGAACCCTTGTGGAAGAGTCTTATCCAGGCTTCGATATTGGGGTGCTGATCTGCTTCGGTGTCGGGTGTGTGAAGCTTCCCGGTCTCCCTCAGTCGCCGAAAGGAAAGGTTTTTGAAGCTTAACCCGGCCAGCCCTTTAGGGTTTAGGGCTTGGGGTTGCGGGTTTCGGGTTTGGGTTTCGGGCTTAGGGCTCCTTTTTGGGGGATTACATGCGGCCGATTATCGCATGTCCATGTTGCTGTCTTCCTGAAACCCAGGCTTTTTTGAACTCGCGCGACGTGGTAACAAGCCTCCATTGTGGAGATGGTGTTTTGGCACTGCAAATCAAACACTGAGGCTCCTGTTTTAGTGTTGTGGTGCTTGCTGGAAGGTCCACTTCTGTGCTGGCAAGTCTCTTCGTCGATGAAAGTTGACCGGTACACGAAGCGCACCTTGCTCAAGACGTGTTCCTTAAAAGAACCAGAAGTGGCCCCAAAAGCTCCCAGTTAAACAAATATGCAACTGGCCTTCAATGTGCAGGTAATTGGAACCACCCTTCTTTGGGTTCTCCGATGTTTGGGCTTATAAGGGGCCAATACGGCCGCCAAATCCTAAACGGTTTAGGGTTGCCAAACTGGGATGCTAAGATGTTCTTTGGGTAGGTTGCAGGCTTATTTGTATTATTCGGGCCCAATTCTACTCCGAAAAGCCCAGCTTTTTGAAAACAGACCCCAACTTAGACAACCACCCAGTTGGTAGGAGGTAAGTGCTCCAAACAAAATAGACGATGTATTGCTCACAGTCTGGTTAGAAGACATCATCTGTCGCTACAAACCACACGGAAACCACCCCTGAGAGTAGCCCTCAACCCGGGTAAATCTAACCTCAAGGCTCCATGCACCTGTATTCTTAGGGTAAACCCGAGGCCGCCCGCCTGGCTGCCGACGGACGGGACAGCCATGAGCACCCGCTTGCAAAAAGTTCAAAATGGTAGCGTTAGGCAACGAAAAACTTGAGCCTTCGGCTGCAAGTGTGGGGTTCAGGGTTTTAGGAATTCACAGTGCAGGAACTCGATGTGCGCCCTGGACAGGGCGAATATAGGGCTTGTACGCTCGCATACAATCCTAACTAGCGGACCCCTGAAATGCCCTAAACCTCAAACCTTAGTGGCCCTAGTGACTTAAGCATCAGAAACCCCTGCAGCCACATGGACAAGCCTCAAGATTGAAACGGCCGAATGCGGACATGTGTAGATCGAGGGATATCGATCCGCGTTGGTGTTAGTTATCGGTTCTCCGCGCCCAATGCATTCATCGACGAGCGCTCCAAACAAGCCTGAACCGCAGTGCGCGAAGCTTCGGGTCCATACGGGACGTGAATCCTCCAACAACCTTGCGCAATGTGTGCGCGAAACTTTGTTCAGGAGTTTAGAGTTTGGGGTACGTACGACGCTAACGTAGGAGCCAGTATGATTAGAATAGGGTTTTGGGCTCCTTTATAAAATGAAAAAAAGAATCTATAAAGAACCCTAAGTACTAACATTGGAAAGACTCACGGAGACCACCACATCTGTTGAAAGACGTCGCGCGAAACTGACCAGGAGACCCCATGCGGCCCACCTTGGAGCTGTGGAGCCGCAGCACCAAGCCCTCCTCCAAGAGCCTGGGTTTGGGGTTTAGGGTCTAATTCAACTCGAGCTTTCAATTTCGGGGCTCAACTTGGGTTCGGGATCAACTGGCGGGTACGTGGGGTTCAACTTGGATTTTCGGCTTCAAGCCGGTTGCGTCGGGTCTAAGAGTCTTCAAACCCAAACCCTATAAACCCTAA
>CAJNDV010031107.1:66011-78949 GCA_905221635.1 Symbiodinium sp. CCMP2456 | reverse complement strand
CTACTACTACTACTACTACTCTGTCTATCACTCTAAGTCTTACTCTTACTGGTGTTCTTGCTCTGACCCTTACTCGTACTCCTACTCTTACTCGTAATCTTGCTCGCGATATTGCTCTTGCTGTTGCTCTTACTCTTAACCTTACTCTTGCTCTTGCTCTTGCTCTTACTCTTACTCTTACTCTTGCTCCTACTCTTACTGCTTTTACTGCTACTACTACTGCTACAACTTCTACTACTACTTCTTCTACTACTACTATTGCTGTTGCTGCTACTTCTGCTACTACTACTACTACTACTACTACTACTACTACCACCACCAACTCCCACTCCCGCGGCTACGGCCACGGCCACTGCCACCACTACGACTACGACTACGACTAAGACCAGCACCTGCACCAGTACGACCACGAACGACGACCACGACCACGACCACGACCACTACTGCAGTACCGCTCTCGCATACTAAGTAGTAATGCTACTACCGCCACCACTACTAATGCTGCTACACTACAACTATTACTATTACCACCACCGCGCTACCAGGACTGCCATGAGGACTACGACGACTATTGCTACAAACAATACGACTACGACTATGACTACGGCTATGGCTACGACTACGACTAAGGCCAAACAACCGCTACTGCTATGTCTACAGCTACGACTGCGACTAGCACTAAGACTGGGACTGCGACAACCACGCACGACGACTACGACGAATACAGCAAATGCGACGACAACTACGACGATTACGAAGTCCACGACTTCTATGGATACGGCATTTAGACAAGACTGCGACTACCACGACGACGGCCAAAGCAACCACGACAACGAGTCCGGTCACGAGTACGACTAAGACGGCGACGACGACTGTTGAACTACTGCTACTGGCGCTTCTGCTGCGACGACCTCTGCAAATTCCAAAGCGCGTCGACTACAACCAGTACTACGACCACGTTCCTTGCCACGAGTGACACCAACGGCAATCAAGTACGACGAGAGGACGACGACAGCGGCGCCAAAGAAGACAACGACTACAACGATCTACAGCTTCTCCGGCATCTTGTAACAGCAGAGGACGGATGATGCGGGGGCCTTTTGCGTCTGTTCTCCTGCGCATTCTGGTCCTGCTCCTGCTACTACTAAATGGCAATGACAGCGACAACGAGCTTCGCAGAAATGCAAGCCACGACCCTTGAAAGGTGGCCCACACATCTTCCAGCTGTGCAGTAGCTGCCCCAAGCCCTGAACTCTAATCCTGCGACGCGATCCCGCACCACACTCAACAGAAACAAGAAAATGGCTTACAGGGTTTGGGACATTGCATGGTGTCATGGTTTCAGCTCGATGATCACGTGTAAACTGCAGAAATCCTCCAGCAGCCCGCAAACCCACAATCACCTCCAACAGGCCAAGACCTGCCTTTGAAAAGGCAGCATTGACATCTGAAGCCGCAACCACCTCTATCCCAGCAAGCGCACCATCGACCCGGACCCGAAGCCACAGACTGTGAAGGCAGGCTTTCATACCAGTCCGTTGGGCAAGCCTGAGAAAGGTTTGTATACTTTGGTGGTTTAGCTATATAGCTAGAAGAGACCCCATCAGGAAACGCTCCCCCCGCAACCGAGAGAGACTCTCCAACCGAAATCCCAATTCTACCCGCTCCGGCGAGATGCAAAGGTCTGGGTGCCCTCTGCTGCCGCAATTCTCCTAGCTAAGCTACGGGTTCGGCTTCAACGTTTAAAGGCAGGGCTTAATTTCAGGGTCTGTGGGCTAAGGCTAAGGGGTCATGATTGGGGCTTGAGGATTTTCTAACGGTAAGGTTTAAGGGCGCGGGACTCGGATTTCTTGGTGCAAACAAAGTCTGGGGCTTAGTCGTGCCGAACAAATTGTTGGTGTGCGGGAACGGGCCAACAGTTCATCATCCCAGATGCGGGCCTGTGAGAGGCATGGGCCCAAGTTTCGATCGCCAGAAGCACGAGGAAGCAAACTTGCATACGCTCCGACACTATCCCACCCTCTGCAAACTCTCAAACCTGAAGCCGCAACCTGTTCCAGACCCAAACTGCCCAGACCCTGAATCCTAAACCCAAACCCCAGCACGGATAAACCCTGTCGTACAGAACATGAGAACGGGTCGCCTGCCAAAAAAGGGGCATCTTGAAGCGTGCACTTTACGGGTTTATGGTTTTCTTCTGGAGTTTAAGGTTTAAGGTTGGAAGTATTAGGCCTTGCACTTTACGGTTTTGTGTTTGCATTTCAAAGTTTAAGGCGTAGCCGTAGCCTTCTGGGGTTCAGGATTTAATTCGGGCCCGGGCTCATGGCATCTTTACTACGAGTTTAGGGCACCCGGCGTGGGTATTTCAACAAACCTGAGCTAGATCTGGGGGCTTTGTAGGCATCTACCAAGCTGTATACTGGGGTTGCATAGGGTCTCGTAGAGTTGTTTTTGGTGTTTTCTGGGTTTCCTATTTTGCAGAACTTGTTCTTAGAGATTCCTTGTTGTTCTTGAGAAGAGGGCTGGGGGGATCCATGATGCTGCAGTAAGGAGTCGACTACTCAGAGTGTATATTGGGGCCCGACGCGGTCTGAAACCATGAACGCCAAACCCCGAGCTCTCTAATTTTGTGAATGGCAGCGCATCCCCCTCGAATCTGTACCGAAATATTCCTTGATCATGCGAAGATTGGGCCATTACCGTCCTCCTCATGAGCAGGATCCGGCGGCTTGCGCTACGAGAAGAAGCAAGACGAAGCAGGGGTAGGCTCCTCACATGAGGTTCTGCCTCTGCGCCTGGAGGCTCTCCTCAGGGAGAGATACCAGGTAGCAGTTCAGAAGCCAAGCCAAAGCCGGCGCCAAGACAGGGACCCTTCGTCAGCTCGTTCGTGAAAATGAGTGCAAGAGGCGAAGGCTCGCCAGAGCATTGAATCACAGGGCTTTACCAGGTACGCCTACGAGCCCGGCGACACAGCCCATGGAGGGGTAGACGCACACAAAGCCCAGCAGGAAGAAGAGCTCAACGAAGTCCTGCGGAAGGCCAGGGCGAATCCATGGCACCTCTTCAGCTATGGTCTCCTGTGTCGTGTCGACAGCCAAGGCCACAAGATGTTTCCGGCCCATGACGACCCTCTGGTCAAGATTACACCTTAGAGCAGCCTGCCAGAGTCGACACCGAAACTTCTCGGAGGGAATTACGAGTGTGCGAATTGGATGATGCATCCACTGTCTGGCTATGGCTTGCATTTCTTCCTGAAAGCGTTTGACATCGGAAAGCTACAGGACAATTACCTTGTCGAGTTCATCCAGAAACCCAACAAACATACCGGCGGTTACCTGTCTCCTCACGAGAAATTCAGGAACAGTCATCCGGATGGGCTAGCTGAATGCTCGATGAATTGACCAGAGCTCAGAAGTCAGAGTTTGCTCCAAGTGTCTCGGAACTTGGGTTCAGGCGTCCGGAAGAGGAAGACCCAAGAGACAGGAAGCCCAAGGTCGACGACCCGGACTACGCAGAGAAGCTCGCGGCGTACAATGTTTTCCTCAATGCAAAGGATGTATACTGCGTGATCCAGTATGTCAGGGACGACTTCGCCCTTCTTGTCAGGTGTCGCTTCCGATGCTTATGGGTCCGATGTCTAAGCCTATATTCAGAAGAATGTCGACAACACGGAGGTCAGGCGAAAGTATCTGGTGGACATCTGCGGGGGACGGAGAAGGCCTCGGATATCAGAGCTTCCACTCTCGAAGTCCAGGAGTCACTCTTGGACAGAGTCAAGGAGTGGGACCAGAGCGGCAAGCCAGCAAGCAGGGAAGAGTTGATGGATGCTATGCTTCATTACTTCCTGGCGGCTGGTGTGGACGAAGAAGAGATCGGGGACTTTTCAATTGATACAATGCCGAGTCCTCTTCTTCATCGTTTTGGCTTAGCTGAGACAGTCCTATTCACGTCTTTACCAGCAAAACAAAATACTCCGCACTCATTCCGAATCTGGGGAGCCTCTCTCGCGGTGGTAAGCGCTCGGCTCCTTCCGCATACGCGAACAACACCGACTACGACAGCACTGGAGAAAGCCCGGAGCACTCATGTCGCTCAAGCCTTTTTTTGGTGCGCGAGACCCCGACGATCTCGAGTTCCGAGTTGGACTTTATTCATGGCCGTGGATGGGAAACCCACCGGAACAATGCTGGAGATCTTCTCGCTGGCCACCAGACAGCCTCGTTAGGTCCAAGATGCGACGTTTGGCAGGCTCGACACTGGTCGGGGTAGCCCACAGGCATCTTCGTGGAAACGATCTATGGGAAAACTCTTCCGATGGGCACCATGTTTTCTGATTGCTTGTATTACCACGTCGATCTGATCGGTTGGTTATTTCCTGGAAGCTTGGACGGAAAGCCCACCCACTGGGCCGTCCTTATCGGGGTTGGATCCATTGACAACCACTGTCTTCGAACGGGGCCACTCAGTGGACGACGATCAATGGGCTCAAATTCCTTCCGGCCAGCAGGAATACAAGATCAGCATCTGAGAATGGCGTCTGAATTCCACCTGGACTGGAGGAAGGATGAGGGAGGCAGCTGACAGACGAAAGGTGGCCTTATGCCAGGCCCCTGCTCAAACACCCAGAATGGGCTTTTTTGCTTGCCTTTTGCCAGGCCCTTCCCAAATTGAACTTTTTGGCCTGTTGCCAGGCCCTTCCAGCCCCCGGTTTCGTTGGTGGCGGGCGAGAAAAAATGGTCAGGCTTTACGAAAAGGCTACGGAGTTACACTCCGGGGTTTGGGGTGACAGGGTATGCTTAGTTTTACAAGGAGCAGCTCAGGGCGGCGCGCCCTGTACCACTAAACCATGGTAAACCTCAAGTAAGACTTCTGCATAAACCTGACCGCCAGCATTTTAGGGCTTAGGTTCTGAGCTTTGCAGAACATCCACCCCGAAAGCTTTGCTCAACCGGGCGGCTTTGCGTCTGCGTGGTGCAGTGAGGGCTGCCCCAGCATCAGTGGGACCTTCCAAACAAGAACGCTTGAACAGGACGAAACAGTATTCGTTTTGCAACTTGCAACAAGGTTCACCGGCGGTAGCCTTCCTATCAGCACTGCTGCTGCCGTTTGGATCGCTCGTTGCGTTGTGGTCATTTCTACATTGTCTACAAGCAGTGTGACACACTCGCGCTACTGGTTTGCATCACTACCAGTCTCATTCCTGGTGCTCCCACAGCTGAACCATTGATGGACAGTTCTTGCACATGGACTCATGCAGTGTCAAGACAGTGTTATTTTTGGTTGTTTCGGTTCGGATTTTCAAACACCAAAATTATGTAGGTGCAAACCTGGCTGAAACCTGGCTGAAAGGCCGGATAAGCGAACAGGTCGGAGATTGGCTGCTACACCCGGAAGGATCAGAAGCAAACCTGATCATCATCACTGTTATCATTCGCGAAGATGATAAAACATTCTAGCATCACCTTCAATCTGTTGGTGTCAACCCCACTCACGGTAAAGGTCGTAAGTAGTCGTCGTCCTTCCCGGTCGTAGCCATTGCTGTGCCCATCAATTACCAGCAGTAATATCATCACCGCTATGACCATCTTCGGAACTGGTTTGACGCTGAAAGCAATACTTCTTCTTTAGCTTGATGTGTGCTTCTCACTTCTGCTGCATGTTGTGTACCACGTCCTTGAGTATTATGAATATTATGAACCATTGCTAGGAACACGGGTATGGTCTTGCTTGCTGCTGCTGTGCTTGAGCTGGTTGCGATGATGTCGACGATGTTTTCATACAGTTGTTACAGTCGTTGTTGTGGTTGTCGTCGCTGTTCTGATTGCGTCCATTGAGGATGCGGCGTATGTTCCGGCGTGTGTTGTTTCTCTGCTTCTCCTCATGCTCAACATCATCCTCAGCATCGCCATCATCACCATCATGACCAGCAGAGGCAGCAGCAGCAGCTGCAGCCGCCTGTGGTGCCAACTTCGGCAAGCTACGTACGTTTTGTCCAGCTACCGTGAACCCAAACCGTGAACCCTGAAGTATGTCGGGCATGGCTTGGAAAAAGATGGCGGGTGTTTTGGGATTCGTGCACGCAGCACACGAGAGAGTCTCGGATTTAAGCTTTAGGGCGGCTTTTTCAAGGGTGTTAAAGCCTAAACCCGGAACCCTTCGGGAACCCTAAACCCAAACCTCAACGTCCGGCGGCCTCAATACTGATCTCAGAGCCTGAAACAGCAAAGGCGGTATCGGCCCCAAGCCTGAAGCCCTTACGCCAAAACCCGCAAGGTGCACAGTTCAGGGTCACGAGGGTTTAGGGTTGAGGTTAGGTTAAACACACTCAAGGGCCGAGATACAGATGCTGGGCATGCTGGAGTTACCCAGCGAACGCACGTAGCCTGCATCCGACACCAAAACCCTAAGCCCCTAAATCTTCAACAGATGTAAGGACCAGACCCCGTACACCCTAAACCCTAAATCCTTAAGTCCTAGACCTAGACCCTCCCAGCCATAAGCTGCCAGAGACCATAAATCCTAAATCACTCCAGCATACAAATCCGAGCCCCTGGAGGCCCAGAAATCGAACCCGATGGCTCCAGAACCACCGCTGACACGGGATTTCAGGAAGTCAGGGTCTAGGTTTTAGGGAGTACTGGGACCCGTCGGCTATGCTAATGCTCTGAGGACTTTAGGGCTTGAGAATTCAGGGCTTTAGGCTTAGGTCACGATTGAGGGGTTTCGAGTTTGGGTTTCTAAGTTTCAGGTCTTCAGTTTGCGGGTTTGTGGTTCGAGGGTAAGGGTCTATGCCCGAATTTCGGGGTTCTGGAGTTGGGGCTGCGTGGCTTAAGGATTTGCGTGTGTCAGGCCCGTGCTTCCGAATTCACGCAGAGCCTTTTTTGCGTTCGGGCTGTCCAACATATTTGGACGGAAAGACTCAGACTATGGGTATTGAGAGAGAGAAAGACCGAGAGAACAAACGAAATGAACACAGTCGCATCTCTCCCGCGCTCCAGCAAACACTCGAAAGCCCTAACCAAAACACGCACTCTAAGCTTTGACAGTACGCCCTGACCCCAGACTATTGAAACTTGGACCCTAAACCTCACGCTTCACAACAATCCCGCAGAATACGGATGCGTAAAATAGGGGCCTCACGGCATAGAACAAGTAACAAGCTTTTGGAACTCCAAGGAATAAAGCTTCCGACGGTTCAGGCCCCTGTATAAGAGCTGATTGGTCCATGACTGAAGAACCCCAGCCCGAATGGCTGGGGCTGGGGATTTAGGGAGTGGCGATGTCTGATGTTTCCGTAATATCGAAAGCTTGACAGGGGTCCCTGATATGAGGATTCCACTGTCTGGGGTCTACGAGGATTTAAGGAATAGGGCTCTGACTGGTGGAGGCTGCCGGGATTGAGGCTCTTCACTATGGACTTGAGGTTTCTAGCACGGGTGCTGCAACAATGGATAACTATGTGCCCTTGTGGTCCTATCCCTAAACCCTAAACCCCTACAACCCCTTTCTGTCTATTACGGCCCCTGCAGTCGGAGATGTTATGGGTCGAGGAGGTCGGGTTTTCTACACAGGGCGAAGGATCCCAAACCCTCTGCCCTAAACCCGAAGAATATAGCGGCCGTAATAATCAGAATAGGGTTTTGGGGGCCATTATGCTATAGTTATAATAAGGAGGAGCCCCCAATAAATAGTATAGGAATTATTAAGGCCCCTACATTAAGATGGTTTAGGTCGGGGGACTCTCGAATGCGAGTCACAAAGCCACCTGAACTTAGCACCCCGAGACTGAAACTCCTCACCCGGACTGCCAGAGAAGTTGAGCGTAAGGGACACTACTATAAACGCTACGTAAGCCGTAAGCCCTCAATCCAATTATAAGCCCCATAAACACTAAGCCCAAACCCGAAAACCCAAATTAAGCCCTAAACCCTAGACTCTAGACCCTGAAGCCCTAAACCCTAAACTTTCATCCCTAAACTACCCTACACCCTACACCCGGAAGCCCAAAATCTTATAGTCCCGGCCTCTTAGACTCTCTTCCTCGGTCATCGCGTCGCAAGCGGTCTCGAGACGCGTCATAGGTGGGGGCTGACTGACCTGGGCTCCCCTTGTGGCCTTGTGGGTTTTGGGTCTGGGTGAGGGTTTAGGGTTTAGGGTTTAGGGTTTAGGGTTTAGGGTTTAGGGTTTAGGGTTTAGGGTTTGGGGTTTGGGGTTTGGGGTTTAGGGTAAACCTCATCTTAATAACCCCCCCCTCCCAGAGTCGTGGAGAGAGTCGGCGAGCGTAGTAGCACTGGGACCTCCCCCTCGATAGAATCAACTCTGCCAGGCCCTGAACTCTATCGAAGGAGAGGGTTATTATCGTGCGGTTAACATCAGCATTTCGGGTTTAGGATTCAGGGCTTGAGAGTTTGAGGGTTCTGGTTTCGGGGTTTTGGGCCTAGGGCTCCGAGCCGGCACATGGGCCTTTAGGGTTTAGGGCTTCACCAATTCAGGTGCGGTGGGGTTTAGCGGTGCAGGGGCTCAGGTAGGCGTCCAAGGAATCAGCCTTACGTCAAGGACGTGGAAATCTCAGGCTGGCGTTTCAGCTTTGAAGCATGAGAGCTCGTGCTGCGGGCTGCTACTGGTATCTGCATGTAGGTCAAGGGTTAGTAAAGGTTGCTTAGGGCGAGGCCGTGCAGGGTGCTGAAGCATTAGTATAAGGTTTCGGGGCTATACGTACAGGGAGAGTTTTGCCAAGAAACAAATGATTCAGACCCGACAGAGGGCGTCCGGTGTTTCGAACTACAACCGCATGAGCCCTAAAACGTGAACCCCAAAAGCCGCAATACAGGGGCTTCTATACTTAGAACTGGGTATTGGGTCCAATGATGAGGGACAGTGAGGCGATACTCTGACTGACTACTCAGACACCTATCTTGGCCTCAGGCGCCCACACCGAGAAACTCATTGCTGCAAAGGAACGCTCCGGCAGAAACTGCCAGATTCTTTCAAAACCGGCGCCTTTTTCGGAATGACGGTTCAGGGCTGGTTTCGATCTCAGCGTTCAGGGTTTCAAGGTCTAAATGTCGTGGCTTGGGGTTCATTCTGATAGCTGGAACAAGCATCAGCGGCGCCCCCTGGTTTTGTTGCGTCCACGGCATCCCGTTGTGCAGGACCGTGACGGTAAAGAGCATTACAATCGAAGGTTCAAGGTTCAAGGTTCATGAAAGTCCCTAAACCTAAACCCTCCCTGGACCACATGGCTCCCTCGCCTCTTTACAAGCAACCAGGTTTAGGGACTCGGGGAAGAAAGTGTTGGAGCTGTTGACTTCAGGGCTTGGCGGGATAGGGCTTCGGGATCTGAAGTCACAAATCCGACAATCCTAGCCCAAACCCTAAAGGCCTAAAGCCCTATATAGGGCTTAAACCCAAAAAACCATAGCTGTAAAATCCGAAATCCTAACCCTGGGAGCCCCAAGCCTAAACCCTAAAACCCTAAAGCGTGCAGCCCTAAACCCTGGAGCCCTAAACCCTAAACCCAATAGCCCTAAAGCCCTAAATCTCGAAACTCATGCCTCGACAATGAAGGTGCGGCTGTACACGAATGTCACCTCCGTTGTAACCTCCGCTTCAATACCTCAAAAGTGCCCCCAGATCTTCTGTTTTCGGATTTTGGGCTTTCGGGAACGAATCAGGGTTCTAGTAGATATTGCATCATCGAAACCTCTACCCTCACCTAGACCACCTAATTTGAGCCATATCCAACGAACCAAAGGTTTTGGGTTTTGGGTTCAGCGTTACGAACTTAGCATCTAATCTGGGTTTTGAGAAAGGTGAACAGCAAATCTGCCACTCTCCAAGCTCGAATTCGGCTCAATTTCTGGGAACCCGCTAGACAAAGGAAAGCCTTGTACGATGAAGGTGCTGGGTGCCTGATTACCGCTTCGGTGTTTTATTTGTTGGAGTAAGGCTTTTTGGTATGTTACGTTTTTTTACTACAATTAAAGAAAGACTGCAAGGGGACCGCAGGGTGAGTATCGTTCGCATTTAGCTTTGGGCGTTTCCGGCTTAAGTCTTCGTGCGCGGCGTTTGGTTTAGGGCTTGGGGTTTGGGGTGCAGGGTTTAGGTCTCGGACGCCCAAAACCCTGAAGCTTGCGGCCCACAACAGTCGGCTTCTTAGTAACTCGGGTCATTCCTCATGTGGCTTTACTTGCAGATACAGATAGCCCATAACCGCAACTAAGGTACTCCTAAACCCTAAACCCTAAACCCAACGTCTCCAGCCCAAGGGACCATCGAGGAGAGCCATGGTCAGCTTGGAAGGAAATCCCGAAGATCGAGACACTTGACTTGAGACTCAAATCTGCTTCAATGGGGCTCAGGGTTGTAGTCTTGCGGGTTTTTGGTTTGGGGATTAGGGGTTTGGGGTTTAGGAATAGGGTTAAGGGTTTAGGGCTGTAGGGTTTTGGATTCAGGTTAGGGTTGAGGGTTTAGGAGTTTAGGTTTCGGTTTGGGGGCTGCGGGGTGGAGCTTCTGACCTCACGTCTCAAATTCGACACGACCTACTATCCGGTATACAGTTGTAAAGCCATAAAGGACAAGGTGCCAAATCTGAGCAAGACAAGCACGGTCAGACTCTTGCATAGCACGTATTTTGCTGAAGAGCAGACCCATGCTGCCTTATGCTGCACCAAGACCCCAGGTGCTGTAGAGATTAAACTAGTGGATGAAGACGACGGTGTGAGCTTCGGTCATGAAATCCATGATAAGCGGGAAGATAATTATCATGGACTTCCCGTGCCACGACAGGGGATAGCATGATCAAGATTGCGATGCCGCTGATGCTCACAACCATTGTCCCTTATGCTAGTACCTGAACCCATCACCTCGATACCAACCTTCACAACCAGCAGTGTCTTCATCAAACAACTTCGCCATGCTCATCAAGAACTTTGTTGTAGTTTGCATGGATACGACCACACCTAGCAGTTCATAGCGAGGTCATCAACTGGGCCAATAAATTGGTGCCTGCATGTCTGCACTTACTCGCTACGTCCCAGTACATGCTGTCATTATGCAACTAAAGTTTTGGTATATACTACATAGGTGGATGCCGTTCTTAACAGAAGCATGCGCTGTCCGATGCCTGCGTTGTGTCCACCAAGTGCTGTCCTTCCCTTTAGTACGAACATTTTCAAACGAGGACACCCGATGTATGACCAGAATGGCGAGAACCAATTGCTCCTTCAAATCAGGCTGCGGGTTGGGGGGTCCTTATTGTAGATCTCCGTATCATACTGCATTGCCAAGCTCTGCCGGCCATGATGTGGAAGAGCCCTAGAAATCATGTAGGCAGCTTATTTAGCTGGTATCAAAAATCAATGAGCACAAGAAAGCTTCCAGAAACGGAGGGACCGGTCTTGGAAGTTGATTTCTTTCGGAAGACATGTAAAACTCAACTGGTTTGAGAACGAGCCTGGAACTTTGAATCTACGTAATGAAGCTGACATCCCAAATCCCCAAACTCTAAACTCCAAACGTCAACCTCCAATCACGCCTGGAGACTTCAACCGTGAAGCCTGCACCCTATACCGCCCTTGCAGCTTGTAGGAAATAGGGGATTGGGATTTCTTCGCACGTGAGGCTCTAGAAGAACTGGCTGCGCTATAATCCTACCTCCATCAAAGCCGAAAACCCAGCTTCCTAGTCAAGTCAGGTTCACCAACCAAAGCTGCCGTCGCCTCACATCCTACAACCTGCACCCCTGTACACCCCACGCGAGCGAGTACACGTCTGAGCTCAGCCACTGCCAAGGTTGGCCGACCCCAAGACGAGTTCCTTGCATCTCTTCAAGCTCGGGTTTAGGCTTCAGCGCAAGCCTGCGGTTTTCAAAGTCGGACAATGGCTTAGACTAATATCATGCTTTTGAGCCTGAACGTAGTCATCCTTGTGGCCGCCATGATTCTGAGTATGATGGCAACGCTAGTGGTAGTCGACCTGCTGTGGATGGCGAAAAACGCACGTCTGATGGCCTTGATGACGAAGGTGAGGATGGAGATGATAATGGTAGACTAATCGCGGTGCCAGGATGCTGGTGATAAGGACGACGGTGACGGTGATGATAGTGATTGCGGTGATAATGGTGATGCTGGTGATGATTGTGACGAATGGTGGTGATGATGGTGATGATGGTGAGGGTGGTAGTGCGAGAGGGTGATGATGGTAAGGTCGGTGATGGTGGTGATAATGGCGATGATGGTGAAGGTGGTAGTGATGACGTTACAGATGACGTTGCTGAGTCGTCCGCAGCTGCCGATGTGATTCTCTTGGTGCTGCTGTTGTTGTTGCTGCTGCTGCTGCTGCTGCTGCTCTGCTCTGCTCTGCTATGCACAAACATGATGCCTGCAATTGGCCTAAACGGCTTCGCCCCTGTCGAAAAGCCGAGCAACTCACAAGAAGAATGATCGCCTTATTGCCTTATTGGTTGTAGTTGCTCGTGCTTGAAGCGATGCTAGTAGCAGTCAGTAGCTGTTGCAGCTTCTTCTGCTACTACAACTCCTACTAGTAGTAGTAGTAGTAGTAGTAGTAGTAGTAGTAGCAGTATTAGTAGCAGTAGTAGTAGTAGTAGTAGTAGTAGTAGTAGTTGTTGTTGTTGTTGTTGTAGAAGTAGTAGTAGTAGTAGCAGTAGTAGTAGTAGTAGTAGTAGTAGTAGTACTAGTACTAGTAGTAGTAGTAGTAGTAGTAGTAGTAGTAGTAGTACTAGTAGTAGTAGTACTACCACTACTGCTACTACTACTACTCCTACTACTACTACTACTCCTCCTACTACTACTACTACCACTACCACTACCACTACCACTACCACTACTACGACTACGACGACCACGACGACGACGACTACGACGACGCTACTACTAGCACGGCTGCTGCTGCTACGGGAAGGCCCCAAGTTCCCTGCG
>CAJNDV010031107.1:28890-54802 GCA_905221635.1 Symbiodinium sp. CCMP2456 | reverse complement strand
GTCAAGTGTGGTAAAGCTAAGTGTCGTAGAGTCAAGTGTGGTAAAGTCAAGTGTACTTGACTCCACGTATTCTCTATGTATTTTCTCTGCGAGGCTCCGCACGGAAGAACCCTTCGCGATGCTTTCGGGAAAAAAACATCTACTCAGTACTCCTCTGGGTTTCCTAACATAACCCCGACTTTGCCAAAGCTCGATCCTAATCAGTAAGGCCTTGGAGCCCCAAAACCCAAACCCCAAGCCCAAAACCCGAAACCGAAACCTCTAAAGCCTAAACCCTACGTCTTTGGCCACGCCCAGGTTGCCTCGATGCACCGAGCAGTCGAGTAAAGGTCGGCGATCACCAACCTAAGGGCTCATGTATGGTTTTGAAACGCTTTGTTCAATGGCGGTTATGAGTATGAGGTTCTGTAAGGGTTTTATAATAAAACCTGAGAAAGGTTAGAAGGTTTGCGTAGGTAGAAGGGCTTTTCAGTGTTTTGCCGGTTTGATCAAGTTTGGGAGCCCCTTCCTCTAGGTTGAGGGCTCGAGGACTTTGGGATTTTAGGATTGAGGCATGCAGCCCTTTAGGATTTTGGCTTGCATGAGGACTTGAGAAGTTTAGGGTTGAGGTCTCTGGCTGAATAAACGCAAACCAAACCGAAGAGCAACCCACAGCGCCGGCAGCTGCTTGAGGCTTGGCTGGTGGAGTGCTGCTGAGGATTGCTAGAAGGGCCCCTGTGTGATTTTCAGCTCCCATCAAAGACGGGATTCTTTCTAGTGGCACATCGCTTGCAACATCTGCTTTTTCGGCGCACGGGTGAACCGAACATGGTATGCCAAGTCCGCCGAGTATAACGAGGATAGATGAGGGCCCCAAACCGCAAACCTCTGCCAAATCCAACTAAACATAGACGCTCCGACCCTTGAACCCTCAACCCCGAATTCTAAACCTGACCCTAAACCCTTAACACTAAACCCGAAACATCCCCAACACTAAACCCCAATCGCAAGAAGGGCCCTGGCGTAAACCGCTCTCGAAGGATGTCGAGAGAGGAGACGACGAGGTTGTCGGGAGTGATGCCGCGGTGGACAACACCTGCACGGCTTTGGGCTTTGGGGCTCTAGGGCTTGACGTTGTTGAAGTTTCGGGTTTTTGCATCTAAGGGTGTTCAGCTAGTTTCAGGCTGCGTCGGTGTTGGTGCATGTTCGAGGTTGGTGGAGTTTGGGTTGATTAGGTATGCCAGGCTCACAGACCCTCCTGAAGACCCCCAAATGGATGTTTTTGGCACCCCGAACTTCTTGATACCCTACCTTAACCCCTAAACCCTGAACCCACATGTCCCTAAATCCTCTGTTGGGGCATCTGAGGCCCAGGCGGCGTGCGTGGAGATAAGCCAACGGAGCGAGAAGCTGTCCCTGACCAGAACAAAACCCTAACTCCTACACCCTTACTTACTAAGCCCCAAGCGTGGCTTTCAGGTTTGATAGAGAGATTTTTATGTACCGGGGGATGGCTGTGGTTGGAGATTTTGTGGGGCTTTGAGAGAATTTCAGTTAGAGCCGTGTTTCCATGTTGCTTCAGGCAAAATGCTTTGTTCTATGGCTTTTCAAGCTGTTTAGGGTACAGTAGCATCGCGTGTTGGACCTTCTCCAGGACGGCTTCAGGAAACGTTGTACTTGGTAGCTTATGATTTCGAGGGTCTAGGGTTCACGGTTTAGCGTTTATGGTTTGTTGAGAGATTCGGATTTAGATGCAGAGGAAACAACGAGGTTGAGAAAAGATACTGCGTCTGGGCCGGTGGCGGCTACATCCGCAGCAATAGGAAGTGGTAGGCCGCGTCGAGAGAACCTCGACATCGATACGCTTCGCATTGCTTGTGAAGTTGGGGCTTTACTGCTTCGGTTTAGGGATTTGGGTGCAGGAAGGGTTGTTCTGCCAAGAAGTTCAGGCGTATTCTACGGGTGCAAACTTGCAACTGTGCGGCTGACGGCTGTTGCGGCACGACACTCCCCGTCAAAAACACGAAACCTTGCGAAGTTGAGCTGTGCATTCACACATATTATAGTAAATTACATGTAATACCATATTATATATTATTGTATCTCTTTATATTATATCACATTATATAATATTCGGCTATATCATACTATATTATACTGGACTATAGTATATTATATTATACAAAACTGTACTATTTCATAGTATACTATATTGTATTAAATACTTCAATATTTTACATTGTACTATATTGTATGTAATTATGTTATATGATACTATGTCATACTATACTATGCTATATTATTAGTGTATATTATGTGCTAAATGTTTCGTTATATGATGTTATATGCTACTATGTTGTGGTATGTTATGGTATTTTACATTATCCCATAGTCTATGATGTTACATTATGTTATACTATATCACAATATGCTATGTTATAGCATATTATGGTACATTACGTAACATTATCTTAATACAACATATATTATAGTAATTATGTTATAGTATGTTTTACTATTCTGCTATATGACATTATACCATATTTTGCTAGATTGTTTTATAATATATTCTTGTCGATTCTGTTCTTCTATTATATATTGCCAGGTTTAGCGCACCGGTCCACAAGTCCGCACCCTCTGGAAACAAACAAGACCAACATCCATTTCACGTCTGAAATCTGATGTGACACTTTCGGGTGTTAGGGTTTAGGGCTTTCGGGTGTTAGGGTTTAGGGCTTCAGGGTGTAGGGAAACCCTAAACGTGAAGCAAACAACCAAGCCCCCTACTTTGAAATATCAGCCCCGAACCCTGAAAGCCAAGGGATTAAAAAGTTCTTTTCGATTTGAGAGTTTGGGTCTGAGATACAAGTTCTCGAAGAACTTTGGAGAAGATCTGCTTTCAGAGTCCCGATCATGGGCTCAGTGTTTCGGGAACTCGAGAGCTTATATGGCTTCGGGATTGGAGTGTAGGGTTTAGGGATTGATGCAAAGCATGTGCTGATGAATAGGGAACCACCGAATTGAGAAAAGTTTAGGGGTTGGGGAAGCAGGCGAGCGCAGGGTTCTAGATTTCAAGGCCTGAAAACTCAAACCCAAAGCCTCTTTCACCCTCGACCCCAATCATTTGTAGGACAGCCAACAAACAGAGGTCTGAATAACGAGTAAATCATGAACAACCCTCACCTTCCCTTTGCACTTATGTTCTATTCTGGTCCTTCAAAACCCTATGTTAGCCCCCCTGGCTCTGAATTCCCTTCAGGCAAACCCCCGACAGTCCCTGGAATCCTAGGCACAGACCGGCAGGCGTTCAAGATCCCATCTCGTAAACTGCAGGGAAACCTGGCAAAATATTAGTCAATTCCTGCGTGAACTGTGAATGGGGGTCGTGTTAGCCTTTGATAGGCTTCTGAGGGTATGCTGCAGTGTAGGAGTTTAACTTTAATCGGTGTCTTAGGGTTTTGTGGCAGTACGCTCGTCTTGACTTAACGGACGACATGTGCAAACTGACGGTCTTTGAGATCTGTGTCGCAATTGTAACCCACTTCGAGTCATTCGGATCGGTAAGATGAAAGGCGGTGCATCGGACAAGAACGCCGCAATATACTCCACTACAATGGGGCAGATGGCCCTTCAATACCAGCAGGACGAAGGCATGAAGCATGTCCCCAACATCTGCACAAATACTAATAGCTTGGCAAGGTAGGGTTCGTGGCATCTTCAGTAGGCAAGCTGTGCAGCCAGAGCCTCAATTGACATGGGAAAATCCTACAAACCGGTGTAAAGAGTTGCTTTGTTGAGTCCGTCCTTGAGGGAACAACCCACAACCCATTTTTTGCATCGCCATGCAACTATGTGAACGGGCGTGGGGCAACTCTTCCCGCTGCTGGTTGAAACACTTCGTGAGCACGCACCATGATGTCGTGGATTCCCATAGATTTCTGCTCCACTGTGTCCGACTTGGATTCTGTGGATTCGCAAAAACTAAGACGATGTCTACAAGCATCCCCACATCAGTATCTCCTACAGTTTATGTAAAGGATCTGCAAACGAATTACACTGCTCGTTTTCAGTGCAATCATTGCAATGAGAGTCCCGTGCTATTCTGGTGTTCGGCGAAGTCCACTACACTGGAAACTTGAGAACCTAGCTGTACCTTGAAAACCTGAAGCCCTGAACCCCACACCCTTAACCCTCAAGTCTAAACAACAACATAAAACTGCTACCGGCTCGGGTACACATGACCTTCGCTTTGACGATGTGGGGTATAGTTTACCTGAACACAAACTCCTCATTGTCATAGTGATTTCCTTATGGAATTAATTGCTGAAAGGGTAACCAAAAAAACTCACACCCTAAATTATGGTATAGAGGTTCACATCTTCGGGATCTCAAGAGTTTGGCGCTTCAGGGGTTTAGAGGTTGGCGCTTTCGGGGCGTGGGGTTTCGAGGTTCGGGGTTGGGATTGCTTCTGAAGAGCTAGGTTTAAGGGGCTCTGCAGGCCTGGAGATCACGAAGTAGACGAAGTAATCGTCCACGAAGAGGTTGTGCGTCTTGATCTCGGGCTTCGCCAGCATGCTGGGGTGCAGGGCTTGCAGGGTTTAGGGTTTAGGGGTGGAGGAATTGGAGACTGAGAATGGAGCCCGCGGATTCTCGCTTCTGCCCTTCCCTTCTTCCCGAAAAATCAGCAACGTTGGGAAGAAGCTCCGAAGCCCTACGAGTTGCCATCCAAGGTCGGCACGAGGTTTGGATGCGAGAGCTGCGACAGCTTCTTCACCTCCTGAAATGTGGTCTTGGGAACCCTAAACCCTAAACCCTCAATCCCTAAACTCCCCAACTCCAGAACTCGAATAAATCCTGAACCTAAACCTGAGCCCCAAACTCCAGACTCTTCTCTGGCCAAACGAAAAGGTACATGCAAGGCCAACCCATCTTCAACAGCGGGTTGCACTGTGCACCTTTGTCGCCCGCAACTTTTATGCAGTCGCATCGTGTCTTGAGACCACCAAGTTTCGCAATTCGCAGCCCAATGGTCCTATCCCCGCCCCTTGGAGCGGCCCTTGGGGCTTAAGCTTCGTTCGCTCGGTTCAGGCCGGCTTAAGGCTTGCGGGCTTTACCACGAATCTGCATTCGTGCAGTTGCGTTTACATATTGGTCGAGCTCACGGAGATTGGTGGGAGATAAAGGAGTAGGAACAAGGGTCACCGGGAGGAGGAGGAATGCTAGTTGGAAGTAGTCGTGGGGGTAATAATAGTCAGTAGCAGCAGGAGCAGATGTAGCAGCACCTACCGTTCTGGTAGTGGTTGTTGCAGAAAAATGTGGTGGTAGTAGTGGGGTGCCAGGAGTGGGAGTATCAGTTGCGGTTGCAATAGTGGTGCTTCGTAGTCGTGAAGGAAGTCGTCGTCACGCTTGGGGCTGTGCTAGGTCGTCGACGTGAAAATAGCAAGTTGCAGCGATTCGAGTCAGTAATGTCACTGCTGATCGACTCAAACTCATACTAGTCAGCACATCGCTATCGTACAACATCGCATATTGGCAGAATGTTGCATGAGTTGAATGCCAGGGCTCCTTGGACAGCAGAAGCCATGACTTCCCTTGCTGCGAAGAATGCAGACAAAAGTCCGCTAGGCCTTAGACAGGCAGGATTTAGTTGGGGGGTTGGTGTTCAGGGTTTTCTGGGCCTCGAGTTTGAAGATGTGGTGCGTTTACGTAACCCTAAACCACAAGCCGTGAAACTTGAGTTGTGCATTTGAAGGCTCCGTTTCGGTCGCTGAGCAACCGAAAGCCTCGTACAGGCGCCCGCGGTGATCTCAGGAGCTTCGGGCTGAGTGTATGCATAGGCGTCGTAATACTTATGTCTACAATTTCAATAGTGATGACAATGGTAGTAAGAACAATAATCGTGGCAACAATAGCCGTTGTAGTAATACTAATGAAAACAATACTAATGTTAATACACACAAGAAACAATAGCAATAACGGCAAGAACAAGTCCGACACCTCTACCAAGCAACAGCCTCCACCCATGGTGTCCTGCAAAGCTCTGCCCAGGTTCCAAGCAGGCCCTTCCCCTTTGGGGGTTCATCTCAGACAGTATAGGGACCTTAATTCTTTGAATAGGGCTTTAGGGTATGTATTTTACGATGATTATTATGGGAGGAACCGTAACGCAGACTTGGCAGATTCATATGAACAAAGGATCCCGAAAGTCTATGCTAGCGCAGACTGCAACCCTAGGCACTCGATATGAACCGTCAGAAAGCTCTCTCACGCCCCCTAAACCCGAAACACAGAACCCTGTAACCACAAATTCGAACACCTCAACCCCGTGGTCCCGACGCTGGCCCTAGGACCACCAGTGTTGTTGCCCTGTGTTCGGGAGTAGGAGGTTTCGGGCTTGGGGTCTATAGGGTTTAGGGATTTGGGGAGCAGAATTCTCGAGGCATTTAGGGCTTAGGTGTGGACAAAGCCCAGAGTCAGAGGCCTCAAGCACACATAAAGTCGGGGAGCCTTATGACAGTCTGTTCCAAGCCCTTTGTAGAAATTCGTACATTCGGTTCGACCCCTCGTCCCCTGAGTCCCCACGCTGCCCCACCAGCTGGACCGATGACTGCGGAAAGAGACAGCGCAGATGAGTAAGGATTCACGAAAGATAGTGGCCTGAAGAACTAGTACAGAGTTACGTGCGTTTAGTATGAGGGGGACTCAAAGTTCACCAAACCCTCAACAGATCCGGTCTGGAGTGCAGTGTTGTATTTCGGGCCCAGGATACAGAGTTGGGGTGAAATGCGGGCCCTCTGGGATGTAGAGATGTGGAGAGTTTGGGCTACAGCGTGGCAGATGCATATCTTGCAGTGAGCAGGGCTTTGGGGTTTCAGGTCGGCAGGGAAGCCTGACAACTCTGGTTTGTGGAAGTGCTCTCTGGGTGACTTATGCGCTCATAGCCCAAGGGTCAACATTTACACCACGACCCCACCCCTGGACCCAAATATCCGGTACACCCCAAAGAAAAAACGCTGAATCACGACCCATGGCTACGTCCTACATCCCAAGAAACTCTAGCTGGCAAAAGCTTCCCATTTCAGGTTTTGAGGTTCAAGGCCTAGCATCTGCGCTTCACGTTTGAGGTCGCAAGGCTTTGCATTGCAGCGTCGAGCCTGTATGGTTAGGGCTCAAATAAAACATTCACGGCCCGGCTCGTAAGATGAAGGGCTCACGGCTCTGAACCTATGACAACAACAACTGCAGAGGCCCCAGTCAGCTTTCTGGAAATCCACACAAGGCCCAGCATCCTAAATCTGAAACCCTTGAGCCCCAAGTCCTAACCCCCAAACACTTCAATCCCTAAGTCGTAAATCCGAAACGCTTCAACCCAGATCCTAAACCCTTAAACCCACAGCAGGGATCCGAAAAGTCCTTACCCAGGCCCGTGCAGGAGTCCCTGTAGGAACCATTCAATGAACCCTGAGCTCCCTACCCTAAAGCTCCAAGATGAAGAGGCTCGGCACCTTACCCCTAAACTCTCTTCTTACCATTTATCTTTTTAAGCCCCAAGGTTTTTGCTTTCGGCGAAAAGCTTTAAACACCAATATGGTGTTTTTAAGCCCAAATACTATTCATTTAAAATCCCCAACAATGTTTATTCAAACACCACCAAGTTCTGGAAGATTTGAAAATCCTGCATAGATTGGATGCTTTCAGGACAGGGTTCGGGCCGACAGTCGATCAAGCCCTGTACTCTCGGGGACAAGTCAAGACCAAGGACAAAATGAGACACGCTACATATATATATATATAATATTGAACTGTCTGGCATCCTGTAATCCCGCCCTTCTAGAAAACCCTGCAACACTGGGCCCACGAGCTCCACGAGTTTCACCACCAGGCCACCCGTTGGCACATCCAGCTTCTGGTACGGGTATCGAGTGGACATGTAGGGTGCATTGACAGGGGGCCTCGAAGCATCTACGAGGGTTTCATAAGACCGTCGTCTGTAAGGGGTTTAGGGCTTTGGTGTTGGGTGATTAGAGTTTGGGATCTGGGTGAGGGGCTTTGCAGCAGAGTTTTGGGCTCTAGGGCTCCGGGGCTCGAGGCTCAGCGATTGAGCTGTGTACGTGTGATACAGCTTTAGGTGATTTGAGAGAAGGGCAATCTCTATGCAATGTGGGTCGGTGCTCGGCAGCCGCTTCAGTCTGTCGTCGTTTCCGTCAACAACAACAACAACAACAACAACAACAACAACAACAACAACAACAACAACAACAACTTCAACTTTGGGCTGATGTAAAGGTTTTCCGTGGGTTTAGGGTCTCGCCGGCCTACGAGTTGGATGTAAACCCTGAGCCCCAAGCCCTAGCCTCGCGCGCAGATGTTCGTTGTACTTCCCTAGAGGCACCCACGCTTCCTGCGAAAACAAGGTCCTGAAGCCTCAAAGCCAAAGCCCCAACCCTCAACCCCTAGACACCATAATATAGGGGCCGTTCTTTAATCAGAATAGGGTTTTGGGACCCATGATACTGTACTTACACTGAGAAACCCAACATAGTATTGATAAGTATTTAGGCCCCCATGTTGCCCCCGACAACCCCCAAGCTGAAGCCGTCACCTTTCAAATTTGACGTCCTCGTTCCCCCAAGCTTCCAAAGCGATCACTAAGCCAGGCCCACGGTGGGCTGATCCACAAGATGCATCTGCCGCTCACGGCCTAGGGGGTTTGCGATTTTGCACAAGTGTGTAATTTCAAGAGTCTGAAGGATGCCCTGGAGTCCTTTCAAGATTCAATTGGGTGCCAAAATCAGCAGAACCCCGTTTCCGAGTTTTCACTGCAGGGTTCAGGGAAGGCAGTTCAGGGTCTGGGACACCGGTTTCGGGTTTAGGCAGAATCCACTAGCCTGCTCGCCGTCTCCGCTGTGCGTTGTCAGAACGTGCGTGTTCCAGCTCCAGGCGTTCAACCTATGCCCCAAACCAGAAACCATGAATCCGAAACCGTTTGCGTTGCAAACTTGGGCATACAGACTCTCAGTTACACCCCACTTGAAACTCGGAAGTAAAAAACTCCAAATTCCTTGCAACCTTGGCAACTTGAAGTCTTACAAATGTCGGGCGTGAACCCCGCAAGGTGTCCTTGCCTCAGTCAGACATTGACTCTGAAACATTGTAAGCACTGACAGCAGAGCCGGTTGCGTTGGTCCATCTCCTTCTGCAAAATATGCCTGGTGGGCTTAGGGTTTAGGGTTTAGGGCTCGGGGATTAGGGTTGATCATGATGTTTGCCCATCCAGGTTCGATTTGCGGCATCGGACATTCGGATCAATCGAAGCCCGCAAGCCTAAAGTACCCTTCCAGTGGCTGTTATAATAACCCATATAGTCCACTTTTTACAAACCCTTGGAAAAGCCGTAGAATAGCAAAATACGCTTAACGAGTTTTGACTGCATGGACAGCCCCCTAAATCTAGACCTTCTCCCGGTGAGCAGATCGATCAAGTCTCGCCCACGAGAATAGGCGGGCCACAATACACTGAATAGGGATGAGAAGCAGAATAAACTCGCTTATGTTAGGGTCACAATTCGGCCGGAAGCCTCCTTTGGGTTCACATTGGAGGAGGGCGACGGGGAAACATCACGTATCTTGGCATGAAAGCCTACCTACTCCATTAAGCAAGTACCTAGCGGAACCATACGACGGAACCCTACAAGCTATAGGTCCAGGTATCAAATCATGCTCATCACAACCATGACAGCGTGCCTCCGTTCCGCCAGCAAGCGGGCCAGATTCCGGTGTCCCTGGGCATACGCTGTGAAGATGCAAGAATGCGTAATTTGTCGATCTGCCATTCCGCCCATCTGTCTATCCCGGCAGATTACACGAGTTTTTGTTTGGAAATCAAGTGGTAACGTATTTTACTACATGCAGGCGCGCATAGTTCCGCTGGACGTAAATGCATATATCCATGTGCATGCATGTCATTGCATGTCTATGCAATCTATACATATGTATATATATATATATATATATATGTACACATGTGTATCTTCATATGTATACACAAATCCATCCGTTTATCTGTGAATATATATACATATATATACATACATACATACATACATACATACATACATACATATGTACAATATATATATATATATGTATGTATACATGCGTGTGTATGTATGTACGTATGTACGTAATGTACGTACGTATGTACGTATGTATGCATGCATGCATGCATGCATGTTTGCATGTACATACATACGTACGTACGTACGTACGTACGTACGTACGTACGTACGTACGTGGCCAGGTCCAAGCTCACAGGAGTCTGGCTCACTGGTCTGCAGGGAAGGGGAGCAGCGAGGCAAAACAAAAAGCAAATGAAGATTCGATTTTTTTTTTTTGGAGGGGGTTTGGCTGTTTGGCCTCGCTGCGAAGCCATGGGCCAAACACATTGAGCGCAGTCCCTCGCTGCCGTCTACTCTACCATATCCATATTCTTGCTTTACTCTACGCTTACCAGGACAGAGTTCACCCAAGTCGTGATATTTTGGGAAACAAACCCTGGAAGTCTATTTTTCTAGAAACCCGACAAAATGGGGCCCTGAGGGTGACGCTTTCTGTATATGTATATGTGTGTATGCATATGTTACTTCAGTGTACATATATATATATATACACACGTGTCTATTTATTTGTTTATGTGAACGCATAAAACGTGTACAAACACATACACGTATTCATGTATTTGTTCAGTATGTTCGTGCATATAACGTGTGCAACTACATAAGTACATAACACATATAGATACATATACAATCATGTACATACGTGCACACGTACGTAATTACCCATAATACGTAAATACAGGCACGCATGCATGCATACATTGTCATACATTGACATGGCACATCCGTGCGTAGGTATAAGTCAATGCGTGTGCGTTTGTTTGCTTGTAGCATGTATCCGCATCTGCAGACAAACCTGTGCATATCTATATATATATATATATATGAGCCCGATACCTTTAGGCTCTATTGAGCTAGTATTTTAAATATGTAATATAGAATCCCTAGCTAAATATTATACATATAAGTTATACATTGCACACACATGATTCCGAAAAAATTGAGACATGCCCTGAGATATAGTTTAATATTGAATTTCATTACATTTCGACGACTGATTTGTCAACCGGCATCCGTACTTGATGCATCCAACATCTTACATGACAATCCGATAACTAACAAAGAACTTCCATATCTTTCAGAAGCTTGGCCTGGCGAACGGCATCCATGCTGGAGGTATCAAATATCTTATGTGACAATCTGTTTGTTGCCATCATGCAACCGGAAATGGATTGTTAGCAACAACAAGCATCTTTCAAACCATAAGCAAGTGGGCAGGTACAGTATCTGATCTAACAGATGGACAAGGATCAGGATGGTCATACATGGTACACCTGGATGCTTTGTGTTGGTCTTATCGGTCCTTTGGTGTGGTTCCAATCTTCTAACTTTAACATCAACTCCAAACCCCAGCACGTTGACAAGCACTATGACCAAGTCACAGTAAGAATACAACATCCGTGTGACATCTATTAAAATACCCTATCGCAAGACGCGATACAAGAGCCTCAACATTATAAGCCTGAGGACACGGCATTGTTCACCGATAGACCCCGTGCATAAGACTACTCACAACGTCAGCACAACGTCAGCATCAACGGCAGTATTAAAACATTTGTGTTACGCTAGCGAAGCTACTATTGTATTGTGCCGTGTCTTGCACTTGCACCATTCGAGCTAAACATACAATATATGAGCCCCTAATTAAGCCTACACATAAAACAATAAATGCTTGATGAAAGGACCACACAAACTGTGTCTATGATTTCAACTATATGTCATTGTATACGATTTCGGATGTAGTCTTGTCATACGTTCGGTACTCCGATATGATGTCGCGCTATGCTGTCTACCAATCAAGTTGTAAAATACAACATATGAGCCTATGAACCTACAGATAGAACACTAAAGACTTGGTGAAAGGAACGCAAGAAAAGGGCACATATGACTATACTTTACATATTATATTGTTTACGGTTTCGGATATCATATTATCCTACGTTCTAAACCCGGATATGACACTGTGCTATGACTTACAGCACTCAAGTTAAGAAAAACAACATGTAAGCCTATAAACCAACAGATACAACACTCAACACTTGATGAAAACAACACAACACACGGCATCTATGACTATCTTGTGTATAATTCATTGTGTATTTTTTCGACTATGATATTGCGCATGTTCTATAGCATGTAAATTACAATATCCAACATTTGAACCAATAGCACTACAAATATAACACTAAATACTTGGTGAGAACGCCACACAAACTATATCTATGACCATACCGCCTTGTTTTCATGCAGTGATGAAAACACAGCGGTTCGATAGCACTAAATTTTCGGCAAATAGGTTTCGGGAAATTTGGTGCTATCGAACCGTCTTGCTTTCATGTAGTGACGAGAAAAAGAGTAGTTCGATAGCACCAGATTTTCGGAAAATAGGTTTCTGAAAATTTGGTCGACAGCACCAACTTTTCGGAAAATAGGTTTCGGGAAATTTGGTGCTATCGAACCGCGTTGCTTTTATGCAGGGATGAAAACACAGCGGTTCGACAGCACGAGATTTTCCGAAAAAAAGCTTCTGAAAATTTCTATCGAACCGCCTTGTTTTCATGCAGTGGTGAAAACACAGCAGTTCGATAGCACCAAATTTTCCGAAAGTAGGTTTCTGAAAAATTGGTGCTATCGAACCGCTTTGTTTTCCTGTATAAGGAAGAAAAGAGCGGTTCGAAAATTTGGTGCCATCGAACCGCCTTGTTTTCATGCAGTGATGAAAACACAGCGGTTCGACAGCACCAAATTTTCAGAAAATGAGTCCTTAAAACTTGGTGCTATCGAACCGCCTGGTTCTCATGCAGTGAAGGAAACAGATGAAAAACACAGCGGTTCGACAGCACCAACTTTTCGGAAAATAGGCTTCGGGAAATTTAGTGCTATCGAACCGGGTTGTTTTTATGCAGGGATGAAAACACAGCGGTTCGATAGCACGAGATTTTCCGAAAAAAGGCTTCTGAAAATTTCTATCGAACCGCCTTGCTTTCATGCAGTGATGAAAAACAAGCGGTTCGATAGCTCCGAATTTTCAGAAAACAGGTTTCGGCAAATTTGGTGCTATCGAACAGCATTGTTGTCATGCGGTGATGAAAACACAGCGATGCGAAAGCACCAAATGTTCCGAACATAGGTTTCTGAAGATTTGGTGCTATCGAACCGCCTTGTTTTCCTGTATATAAGGAAGAAAAGAGCGGTACGATAGCACCAAATTTTCGGAAAATTGGTTTCTGAAAATTTGGTGCTATCGATCAGCCTTGTTTTCATGCAGTGATGAAAACACAGTAGTTCGATAGCACCAAACGTTCTCAAAACAATTTCTTAAAAAACACAGCAGTTCGATAGCACCAAACTTTCCGAAAATGATTTCTTAAAATCTGGTGCTATCGAACCGCGCTTTTCCGAAAAATTGGTGCGCCCTATCCGCCTTGCTTTCATGTAGTGATGAAGAAAAGGAGCGGCCACATCTCCACAAAATGATTTCTGAAAATTTGGTGCTATCGAACCGCCCTGTTTAAGTAAGAAAAGACCGGTGGGCGGGATGGGGGGGGTGTGGGGGTGTTGGTGTGGGTGTGGGGGTGGGGGTGTGGCGGTGTATCCACCACAGGCCCCACCCAACCGCCACCCCTCCACACCACAGCCATCCCCCGCCTCGTCCGCAACCCACCCAGCGCGTCTAACCCCCCAACCCCTAGCCTCCCGGCCCCAACCCACCAGGGTAAAACCCCCTGTTTGAATTAATTGAAATGATTGAACTGGGACCTCGCAGGGCATTTTGTCTATCAAAAAGACTGGTTTTTTTGGGACAGTACAGCACTTTTGCCAAAAAGGATGGGTTTTTCTGGTACAGTTCAGTGTTTTTGTTAATTTGATTGCAAAAGTGCTGTACTGTCCCAAAAAAACAAATCCTTTGTTGCAAAAGTTCTGTACTGTCCCAAAAACCACCCAAAAAAAACAATCTTTTCCTGTCCTAGGACCTCGCATGGCATGTTCTCTATCAAAAAGATTGGTTTTTTTGGGACAGTAAAGGATTGGTTTGTTTGGGGTACCGTACAGTGATTTTGTTAATTTGATTGCAAAAGTGCTGTACTGTCCCAAAAGAACCAATCCTTTGTTGCAAAAGTGCTGTACTGTCCCGAAAAAAAACCAACTTTTTCCGGTCCTGGGACCTCGCATGGCATTTTATCTATCAAAAAGATTTGTTTTTTTGGGACAGTACAGCAGATTTGCAAAAAACGATTGGTTTTTTTGGTACAAATTAATTGAAATCCTGGGGGTCCGTGGGCCCGATCCCCTGAACCGCAGGATTTGAATTCATTGAAATAATTAAAACACTTGAAATGGGGTCGATTTCAATTGTTTGAATTGTTTCAATTATTTGGCTGGCCCACCCAAATAATTGAAATAATTGAAATCCTGGGGGTCCGTGGGCCCGGGCCAATGAACCCCAGGGGTTGAATTAATTGAAATAATTGCAACCATTGAAATAAGTGAGATGGGGTTGATTTCAATTATTTCAACTATTTGGCTTCCCCAAATAATTGAAATAATTGAAATGATTTCAATTATTTCAATTATTTCAATTCAAAGAAATCGTGGGGTTCAGGGGTTGGGTGACAAACCCCACCTATTTCAATTCTTTCAATTACTTCAATTATTTGGGTGGCCCAAATAATTGAAATTATTGAAATATTGAAATCCTGGGGGTCCGTGGGCCCGGGCCAATGAACCCCAGGGTTTGAATTAATTGAAATATTTGAAATAATTGAAATAAGTGAGATGGGGTTGATTTCAAGTATTTCAACTATTTGGCCTCCCCAAATAATTGAAATAATTGAAATGATTTCAAGTATTTCAATTATTTGAATTAAATGAAATCGTGGGGTTCGGGGGTTGGGCCACAAATCCGACCGATTTCAGTTATTTCAATTATTTGAGTGGCCCAAATTGGCCCAAATAATTGAAATAATTGAAATCGTTTGAAGTATTTCAATTGTTTGAAGAAGCCAAATAATTGAAACAATTGGAATTGGAATCGGCCCTGCTGATTTAAAATATGTCAATTATTTCAACTATTTATATTCTATGTAGTCATAAAGGAAAGAAATAGGGCGTCAAATAGACCTAGAGGCGCCTCTCTCGCTCTGATATATATATATATATACATACATACATACATACATACATACATACATACATACATACATACATATGATGATGTTATGCATACGACGGAGTCAGATATGCAGCAGAGGGACAGAGATACGTCGATAGCTACATATCGAAAGTTAGGTCGGAAAACCAAAAGAGATAAAGCAAGAAAGAGCAAGCAAGAAAGGCAATCGTACAAAACAAACAAGGAAGAAAGACCGTCAAGAGAGAGACAGAGAAAGAGAGAGGGAGAGCGCGAGAGAGAGCGAGAGAGAGCGAGAGAGAGAGAGAGAGAGAGAGAGAGAGAGAGAGCGCGCCGACAGAGAGAGGCATCGCTCCCGTCGTTTGGAACAGGGTTTCGGAAGTATGTCACAGTATCTTCATGGTCAGGAGGAGACGCAGTGACCCCGCTAGACCGAGTCCTCTGCGGTTTGGGGCAACGTCTGTAAAGCGGAGGACCCCGGACTTAAGCCCGACTCCTTGAAGCCAAAATTTACGCAGAAAGTCCTTGAACCGGTAATACAACGAGAGAAAGCATTGAACGTTTTAAAGTTCCTCTACGGGGCTTTTAGGGAAGCTCTTACCTTAATCCTCAGGCCCCCAAGAGCAACAGCAAAGAAGATTGGAGCTTACACTGATCGCTGGGATCCGGTCTTCGTGCTCCGCTGAGACACCCAATTCGTCCGGGTCCTCCTCGGGCACAGGGGCGTTTGTCTTAACCAAGGACTATACCTGAAGTCATCTTGAGGATGCCTTCCGGACATGAAGGTATTTTGCTTCTTGTCTTGAAGGGCCGAACGGCCTACAATCCCTACCTTCAGGGTTCTACGGCGGTTTATCATATGGCTTTGGAACCGAAGCACTTGAGGCAAAAGCCTGAAGCACACAGCCTCCCAGCCTCCACAGTGGAATGTCTGGACTCAGCCTCACGCATGAGCTCCTCCCAACGGTCAAAGAGCTTTGGGCATCGGAAATTCCGGGGACTAAGTTTTTGGAGACCCTTTCCAAATGGGAGAAAACCTTAAAGTCCTGCAAACGATCCTATCTGCAGGAAGTCCTAAACACTAAACTTCTGGACTCCTCTCTACACCCGAGACCCTACTTACAACTTCGAAACCCAACACTCCAAACCAAAATCCAAAACCAAAAACTCCAAAATCCAAGAGCAGAAACTCCGAATCCGAAACCAAAAACTCTGGACCCTGAACCCGAGACCGTATAAACTCAAAATCCTCGACTCTAAGCTTGGATGTGTTTCGGGAAAGCCTCATCCCTAAAATAGGGACGTTAATGGTTAGATAGGGCTTTTTTGTTAAGGGAAGGGGGGGTGTATTACACATTACAGCAAAAACAAAATAAGGAAACCTGAAGAACACTATTCCAATTTTTTCTGAGTTCCATATGAATAAAGGATCCGAAAGCCAAGAGTCTCTGTCAGAGCCCCTATAAGCCTGAGCTCTTGTCAAGAATCTTAAGGGCTTGGGGTTTGGGGTTTCCGGTTGGGGTTGAGAGCTTAGGGTTTGGGGTTTGGGGGGGCTTCGGTTTCGGGTTTAGGGCTTGAGGGCTTTGGTCTTGGATTGACGGTTTGGGGCTTTGGGGTTGCATCAAGTTGAAAATCAGGACCAAGTGCAGGGGCCTTGATCACAATAGAGTCCTGCTTTTAGGATCTGGGGTGGCTTTAGACTGTCGGTGCTGGAACGACTAGTTGAATCGGGCATCTTTGTCGAGTGTTCTTCGAGAGCTGTAGATAATAATAAGAACAAATATCTATATTTGTGTGTGCTTATATATATATATATGTATGACTTCAGACTCGAGATCCACCGGAAAGCACGACCATCATCAATGATCGAACCCTCGAATGCATGAACCCGGAACCCTCTGCTCACCTTTTCTAGGTTCTAGGGTTGAATTAGGGCTAAGTGCTTTGGTACGACATCACCTGAACCTTGTTGAACCCAAGACCAGAGCTTGATGACACCGGCTCCTCGTCCCACAAAGGACCCGGGCGCACATCGCACGTGTACACGATCCCGAAGTCCTTGCGTGCTGCTTCGGCTTAGGGTTTAGGGTTGAGGGTGGCCGGTTTAGGTTTGGGGTTCTGGTGGCTCAGTTGTAGTTGCCATGGTTCCAACACGTCTTGGGTAAGTGCTATCGCGCCTGCTACCGTTGCTACCACTCCTTGCAGCGGAAACCTTGAGATGCTAAAGCCCAATTCCAAACCCTAACCCCCAAACCGTGAATGAAAAAAGACTGTGGCTTGGACTACATGCTCGGACGGCCCTCGCTTTAAGCAAAAAACACATCCTGACCTCGGGACAATACGGTTTGGGCCTTTAGGTTTTCGGAACTGTCGACGGCCTCCGATTTCTGGGTCCTCCCTTTCTTCAGTGGCACACATAAGGGGATTCATCTTATCATCCGAATGAAGGAGAATAAGATGGCTCATTCACTGCGGGTCATGCAATCTCCTAGTTCCTCGTTGCTAGGGTTTACGGTCGGACTCTGAATGCAGAAGTCTGAGTTATTATCAGAAACGATCTTCAGGGCTCCTTCTTATACTTATACTACAACCCCAAATTCTCAGCTCCTCTCCTGGGCTTCGGGGTTTAGGTTTATAGCACTCAGGATTAGGAAACAAGGGTTTGGGCTTAAGTTCAGGGCAGGGTTCAGTCAGGGCTCAAGCTTTAGATTAGACGATCAGGCCCCTGAGCCCGAAGCCCGAATTCCCAAATCCTGAACCCTACACCAAAAGCCCTAAACTTTAAACTCCAAGCCCTAAACCTGAAGCGCTTCAAGCCTAGAGCGTGATCACTTGACTCATTTGACTCATATATCATATACCCACGACGAAGAACCCCACTCCTTGAGTTCTGACAAGGCCTGAAGCCTTAAACCTGCAAGCCCTAAAGCCCTCAACCCGAAAACTTCTATCAGGGCCCTAACCCTGAACCCACAAATCGAAACGCAAGTCCAAAACCCCAGCAGACCTGTAATCGCAAACCCCTCTGAGCTCACAGCGCCCTCCCCGAGCATTGTGCCGAAGCGATAGAGTTCCCGAAAGTCGGGCCTTGCTATAGGGTCTTGAGGGTTTAGGGCTACGGATTGAGGGTTTGCGAATTTTAGGCTTCGGGTTGGGTGCAAAGGGCTCAAAGTTCGGGGATTGTGGGATTTAGGCAACATGTCCGAACCTGACTGGAAAACTCGTCCATCGCATGCAGATTCTGAATTGGAGATGAGCGACCCGTTAGTAATAGCAATACACGACCACTTTCTTGCAATCATCCGTTTGAGGGTAAACAGGGGTATATGATATGATTCCCAATAGTAGGCATCTAACCTAAATAGGTAGATTTCTAGAGGAATGAAAAGCTTCATTGAGGAGCCTAAACCATAACACCTAAACCATAAACCCAAACCACATGCCCAAGAATGCTTCGAACGGACCTAGATCTTATTCGGCCTTTGGGCTTCTCTCTGAGGCTCTGGCGCCTGTGTGTCCCTGACGACGAACGGACCTCCAGCGTTTGAATTGGGCTTTATATGTTAAACCCTGAACCTACAAACTAAGGTCCGGGGCAGACAAGGGAACGTCGGAACACAGGAAACCCTAATATCCTGAAGTAGGACCCTTTCATGTAAAGATCCATTGAAAAAGGGACCCGGCTCTTACATAAGCCTCCGACAAACTCATGTAGCGTCCCTAGTAGGCAAAAGAAAAAATGCCCTCGTGCTGGGTCCTGAAATGCAGGATTTGGTCCGCTTAATTCAAGGATCATGGTGGTCAAGCCGTGTTCGAAGAATACTCCTCCATCAACCCCTCAAACGCCGAAACCTTCAAACCCTCAAACCCCTAAGTTAAACCAACACACTTAAAACCCGTCAACGCATGAAACATCGTGGAGTCTGCAGGAATCCCTTCGCTAGTGGCCTCCCCTCTAGAGTTTGTAGCTTCCCGGAAGCCGACTTAAACATGTGGGTTCAGGGTCGAGCACAGAGTTCAACATAAATACGCATCCTCGCAACAAGCAGCAAACTTGGACTGAAACCCTCACTCGAATCCAATTCCGATTCGCATTCCAACTCAAAACCCTGAAGCCGAAACGATGAGGGTCTAGACACGGCCGCGACCATCCTAGAAACAGAGTCGTGAGGAGTTTTCAGATGGAGATTTCACTTGCAGCTACCCTGCCAATTCGCCCCATGCTGCCCTTCTTCCTCGCAGGACTAGTTTACTGGAAGACAGCAAGCAAAGGCATGTTCGGTTAGAGGATTCCGACGCAAGCAAAGCAACAGCTCATCCTTGAAGTATATACTAACGTTAAACCGTTAAGCCAAATATAAAGCTTCAGCCCCAACTCCTGCCATTCTTAGCGCCCTTCCACTTGAAACTCCCATCTGATGGCGACACGATGATACCAGTGTAAGCATTTAATTTGGTAGTGTACCGCTAGGGGCCCATTTCCCAGCCCTCAGGCCCACAAAGCAACAACACACACTCACGCACACACGCACACACATTTTCCTGCACCCAAACACCACACCGAAGACCGTTAAATTCCTGCACTTCCAAACCCTAAACCCTAAACTCCGAAAGTGCCTCAACCCTAATCTCCCAACAACCTCTCGCTGCATGGCCTTCCAGACATGGTGCTCGATGGATGGGATGAGGCCCAGGCGCACAGGACGCCAGAAACACCTCCACACTTAGCGAATGCTGCGTTTTGTGTGTAGGGACTAATAATAACAAAAACTAATACTAATACTAATGATGATACTAGTACCAGTACTGCTACTCATACACCTCCTTATACTAATCTAATACTAATACTAATACTAATACTAACAATAAGACTAGTACTAATGCGAATACTAATACGAATACTAATACGAGTGCTAGTACTAGTACCAGTACTAGCACTAATACTTGTGCTAGTTCGAATACGATTTAATACTAACTAACTCTGATACTAGTACTAATACGAATGCTAGAGTGCTGGTGCTGACCTGCTGGTGCTCATACTCATACTCGTACCTGATACTAGTACTAATACGAATGCTAGAGTGCTGGTGCTGACCTGCTGGTGCTCATACTCATACTCGTACTGATACTGGTGCAAGTATTTACTGGGATACGAACACAAATACGAACACTAATACTAGTGCTCATACTCATACTACATAGTACTAATACTAATACTAGGACTAGTTCAGGATTGCTTCTTACGGTGGTTCGGGCGCCTGGTTTACTTGAGGCACCAGGCAGTCCTCTAAAGCTTCTAATGTAGGCTCTTGATAAGAAGAGGGTTCTGGGCTCCTGTATAGTATGACAATCAGGAACCTTCAGAATAACGTTGGTGATTATTTAGGCTTCTATGCTAGGCCGGGTTGAAATGAGGTTGAATGGTCCAATGTAGAAAGGCATCTGGGATGACGGTCACACAATTCAATTGGCTCTGTAGTAGCTCTGTAGCTACGAGTCTTCTGGGGATCCTGGACAAACCCTAAACCCCTTAAACCTATCTGGCTACCAGATAATCCCTAAAGTACCGTTGGGGGCTTTGGAGGTTACTGGTCTAGGGCTTTGCACACTGCCACGCCTGACGACACACGTTGTCGACGTTGGCTGCGCGTCGGCGCACTTTCTGGTAGGCCTGGTCTCGGCTAGTACAGGGTTGTAAACGCTTGGCTTTCAAGGCTACGCCTAAGCCCTAGTTATCCTAGTTGTTGCACGAAGTCCTACACGAAGATCTGGCTCGGGACCTTTGAAGGCTGAAGATGCCCGATGAAACAAGAGCTCAGGGCTCCTTTCTCTCTAGGCTCTGTGTCTCTGTAAAGTTGAAGCTCTGAGGCTTCAAGGCTTCCAGACCTGGGGCTTGGCAAAAACAACCATGAAAGGTAACGTCAAGGCCTGAAAACTATTGCTTCATGGCATCCCTTTGTAGTCCTTATATCCGTCAAGAACATCTACACTGTAGCCGTATACCTAATGTAACTTGAAACCTGCCGGGGGCTCCAAGGACTCGGAGTTCCTCAATGCCAAACCGCAAGCCCAACGTCTCCAACAGCATGACGGGGGCCCAAGCAACAAGAACGGGGGATTGGGATATGTTTAGCAGAAACTGGGATGGGACGTGATCTTATCACGACTTCTACAGACGTCTGTAGTGCGCCCGTATCTTTTTGAGTGTTGCTGCGTTGGATGCGCAGTCAGAGACCGCAATCGTAGCTGGAGGGCCATACAAAATAGGCAAGGACCACTGAAACTATCATCCCAATGCACACTCTGAGACCTTCAAACAATATTGGACTGTCGAGAGAGATTCGGTTTATGGAACTGGGTACCAGTCAAAGAAGCATGTTCCTAGATACTTAGGCTCTAGAAAAACAGCATACTGCCCTGCCTGAACCAAGCTAATCCAGACACTCATTTCCATTCAAGCCCGATGGAACACTGAAACGCCGCCTTGCAAATGTGCGCTGGGGCACCGCCGGGGACCAGTCGATGAAATGGGCCATCCTGACGATCAGCTGGCACAGAATTCTAGTGTTGAGGTAAAACTTTAGGATTTCGTCTACCCCAGTCAACCCGATACTTGGTCCGTAAACCCCTAAATTACCGAGAGCGCCACGTACCAGTTGCCGGGCTCTCAAGGATCAAAAGAGCGATAGTTCCACAGCACAGTTGCTGTAGAGGCCTTAATAATCAGAATAGGGTCTTGGCCTCCTTTATAGTATTATTATAATAAGGAACCCCAACAGTAATATTGGTAATTGTTTAGGCTTCTGTTTTGCCATAGAATCACATCCAGCAGCTGTCACAAGCGGTTTAACCCCCACGACCCAACAACCCGACACCAGTCCGGCTCAGATTTGGGATGCTCTGAAGTGCGCTCCTTTTGTGCGGAAGCTAAGAAAGCCCCCCCTCAAGGACGGAGTGTGGGGTGAATTCTAAGCCTCTAAGCTCTAATTGAGAAGAGTTTCGTGCACTGTATGCATGTTTGAATCCACCTAAACCCGAGACCCCTGAACCCGACACCTTCAACCCAAGCCACCTGCCTCCTGCATCAAGAGCCCTCAGTACTCATCCCCAGGCTTCTGGAGCAGTGGATTCTCATCATCAAAGTGTTCTGGCAGTTGTGGTTTCGGGGATGACTGCTTTGGATTCGCTCTCACAGCCTAGCGATCCGTGTAAATCCGGCTCGAGCCACCAGACAGAAAACCTCTGCAATCAGAAACACACTTCTCGCACGGCGCAAAGGCTTAAGGAACACCTGATTTGACCGTGTTCTTTGTGTCAAGGAGGCCGCACTTTGGCTCTCCGGCACAGGCCCTCTAGCCTACTTTGAACCACAACCACAACTGCGATTCATTCCCACCAAGAACTTTAAGGGCGAGTCCCTGACTCCTAGACACCCCCAAAAATGCGGTTCTGGGGCCGACTATACCATACTTATGCTAAGGAACCTCGGTATTGGCAATTATTTAGGCTCCTACATTACGCAGCTTCTGCAACGCCCATTTCCTAAAGTGCCGAATCCGAAATCCTTGGCCGGCCAGACATCCTGCTATCGAAGCCTAGGAACGTAGGCTCTTCAGCCCAACCACCAAAAGCAGGTTCTAACACTGAAAATCCTGCCCCCGGAAACTGCAATCCGGGGACCCAAATACAACACCCTGGGAATGAGAACTAGACCCTAATCTCAATGTGCCGAGCTTGCCCGACATCCCCAGCCTGGCAACCCCATTGCCGAGCGCAAGACCCAGAGATTGCTCGGGTAGCGTTCGCTATGGCTTGGCCTCAAGAGCCCCAAAAACCCTCGAAACTATAACACGCACCGATAATGTTGACGACCACAGCATAAAGCATCTCTCATAACCAGCGAAAAAACCAAAATCCCTCAACCTTACCGACAGAAATCTTGGCATGTATTTCGCCCGGGCCGTTTGCGGTGACTGCTTGCACAAACCCGAGATCACCTTTAAACCCTGAGCTTGACAAGGGCGTCAGGCTCTGTTACTTCTGATGCCGATGGCGTAAACACAGCTGGCATCTGTACGAACTAATGGCCTGCATCTTGAAACAGAAATCGTGCCCATGGTTAAGGGGGCCATCGCCATCGGCAGGCTGACACTGCAACCATGGTGGTGAAACTGTTCGGTTTTCGAGTTCATGTAGGTTTGTCGTCTTCATCCTCATTATCATGTTATCATCACAATCACGATGTCCACGACCATCATCGCAAAACCGCGAAAATCCCCGGGAGGAGGAAGACCCGCTGCGCGACGCTGGGTGTCCCGGCCGCAGTAAACTGAAGTTCCTTCGGCTTAGGGGGTATGGGTCAATCGCTCACCAGGGTTGAGGGTTCACAGCTTTCGGAAACCCTGAAGCCTAAGCCCTAATTTTAGCGATTGGCCTTGCGGTGTGCAGGCGTTTTCAAATTTTCGGGGCTCATGGTGGGGCTTCAGGGCTTTTCAGTGGGCGCTGAGGTCTTCCAAGTCCTAAGAAACTAAACCCTCAACTCTAAACCTCTTCAAGAGGTTGGGATTTTCAGACTTGCCTTTACCATTTACATCTCGACCTTCACCCCAAACTCGAAACAGAGAAACGATCCCTATACCCGGAACGTCAAACTGCAAATCACAACTAAACGCCTAAGCCCTCAACCCTAAACCCGCAATGAAACAAGCCAAGCCCAAACCCCTCCATGGCCCTACCTGAAAGCCAGCAGTCGGGAAACATCTGACTTGAGGCGAGGAATCTCGCTGGAGTCCACCATCTCAGGAGGATGGTCTCAGGGTTAGGGTTTAGGGTTTAGGGTTTAGGGTTTAGGGTTTAGGGTTTAGGGTTTAGGGTTTTCAAGGTGCTTAACGTGGGTTCCATGGGTTTACGGGCCTGAGCAATCAACTTACTGTAAGTTGTGATGTACAATTATTGAGGAGGGAACGCTAAGGAAGACATTCTGCTGATCTGTATTACATATCATGAACATAGAAACACTTCTAACTAAAAACCAGAACATTGCTAACTATTCAACAATTGTGAGAGGGTGGTCAATTAGCGAATTTTGGGGATTGCAGTTTACTTTAGTTCAAGTACTACGGAAGTTGGTAGGTAGCGTTATTTGTAAAACCATATATGAAGTCACTATGGTTAATTACACTTACTGATGAGCCCTTGTGGTATACGGTACATCTCACCGGTCCACTAGACTCTAGACCTAGCAAGAGCCTGCTACATGGAAGCTTCGCTCCACTGAACTAAAACCGGCTCTGTCAGCACCTTCCTAATTCTACAACTGATGTGTCGAGCTCATTCCATGGAAAGCCTTGAGAACCCAGGAAGTCAAACACACCCCATGACTGATAATGCAGCTTCCAAGATGCGGGAACAAGAGGAAGGAAAGCGGTGTTAAGTCCGATTCGACACAGACCCGGCCAAACCCTACTAGATTATAAACTGATTCCCGACAGCTCCTGACTTGAAAACACCTCGAAATCCCTGCAAGCAAGACCCGTTTCTTTTTCGAAAACGCACAAACCTGGAAAGGGTGAAGTTACGTCCGACGAAACACGGACCCGGTCAACCCGAAGATTCCTCAAAACCCGAAAGCCTAGAAATCTTAACTCTATAGTCCAAAAGCCTAGAAACCCAAACCCGAACCTTAGACCCCCCAACCCTAAGCCTTCGGTTTTCCGAATCCGGTGCATCTGTACATTCTGAGCTTCCGGCCCGGATTGCCATGACATCAGCGGCCTCACGGGCACACACGGAGCATTGTACGATGTAACAGCTTCTCAAGCTGTCGGATTTCAGGGAGTTTAGTGCTTAGGGCTTTGGGTCTAGGGCTTAAGGTTTAGGGTGTGGGATTTAGGGCGCAAGGTCTAGGGTTAGGTGCAGATTGATCCAAGCCACAGGGCTCAGTGGCAACTGCAAAAGGACGACGTTGGTGTGCTGTAGTGGCTGACATCAAATGTGTTTTGCGCAGGACCGGTTCCCAAAATCCTGCACGCGAAGGCAAAGCCCATACCACCAAAACAACTTGCTTTGCAACGATTTCAAATCCCGAACACCCTCTTCCCTGAAGCCCCACAACCGCTAGTCCAGGCTTTTGTTGGGTTCCGCTTCATCATATATCTTAAAACACGCCCCATTAATTTGGCGATATCGGTTCATCATACATGTTAAACACACCCCCTCGTTTGGCGATGCCGGCTCACCGTATATCTGAAGCACGCCCCCTCATTTTGTGATTCCGGTTCATCATATATCTTAAACACACCCTCTCAGGGACCCTCTCATTTGGCGGTAACGGTTCATCATATGCCTTAACAACGCGACGCTCCCCCTTCCTCCCTTCCTTCTTTTCTTTCTCCGATAGAGAAAGACCAGTTTTTGAGTGTTTACGGGCTGAAAATACTGTAGTTTACAGCCTTTCAGAGTTTTGACCCCTTTTGATCCTTTTGATCCCTAGTTGAATGTTGATCCCTACTTGACTTGTTGATCCTTGGTTGGATTTTTTCGATGGCTGTTCGTAGTAGTAGTAGTAGTAGTAGTAGTAGTAGCAGTAGCCGTAGTAGTAGCAGTAGCAGTAGTACTAGCAGTAG